>JAULAV010005797.1:0-25000 GCA_030789695.1 Scilla litardierei
GCTTGATGTTTCCTATCCCTGAAGGCAATGATCCATTTAGAAAGTTTTGTGACAGGTTTAAATAAAAAAGGCTAGTCAGATTCCCCAAGTTTTGAGGAATTCTGGAAGACAATTCATTGGAACTCATTATCAAGCGATCTAGTGAACTGATATTTCCAAGGGATTCAGGAATGGATCCAGAAAGAAAGTTCCCATCAAGAAATAACTCGATCAGGATTTGTAGTCGACCAAGCTCGTGTGGGATGGGCCCATGTATCTTGTTATTCCTCAAGCTCAAAACCTGAAGTCTTTCTAGCATGGCGATTTCAGATGGTATAGTTCCTGCCAGCACGTTACCACTCAAGCCTAGTGTTATCAAGCTAGACAAATTACCCAGTTCATCGGGGATGTTGCCCATGAAATAATTTTCATCAAGAACCAAATTAATAAGACTCGTTGAGAGATTGCCAATGGTATTAGGAAGAGGACCTTCCAACTCATTACCCCCCAGCTGTAAATATCTTAAATCTTTGCACTCAGAAAGGGATCCAAGAAATTCCAGCCCCCCACTAAGCCTATTCCCGGTTAGAAGCAAGATCTGAAGTTGCCGCATTTTCCCAAAGTCCACAAGAATTGGTCCAGTAAGTTCATTGTCTTGCATGTGTATAACTTCGAGTGATGAAATATTTGAAAGGGAAATCGGTATAGGACCAGTTATACCACCGCATGCGCGGAGCTCCAATTCTTGAAGATTCAAAAGACCACCCAACTCCTCGGGAATGACTCCAGACAAGTAGTTCCCCCCAAGTTCTAATTCAAGCAAATTTGTGAGGTTGCCTAAAGAGGGAGGGATGGAACCGGTGAGATTGTTTGCCCCAAGATACAGCTTAGTAAGCTGCTTCAAATTCCCAATCTCCATCGGTATGTTTCCCGTGAACTGGTTGAAAGTCAAGTAGAGTATCTGAAGATGAAGGCAATAAGACAGGCTGGACGGAATATTTCCACTTAACTGATTCTGTACTAGATTTAGTCGTTGAAGATTCAAAAGACCACCCAACTCCTCAGGAATGACTCCAGAGAAGTAGTTTTGCCCAGAGTCTAATTGAAGCAGATTTGTGAGGTTGCCCAAAGAGGCAGGGATGGAACCCGTGAGATTGTTTACCCCAAGATACAGAATTGTAAGCAGTTTCAAATTCCCAATCTCCATCGGTATGGTTCCAGTGAACTGGTTGTATGACAAGGAGAGTTTTTGAAGATGATAGCAGTAAAAAAGGCTGGATGGAATATTCCCAGATAGCTGATTATATGATAGACTCAGAACTTGAAGTCGAGGACGGAAGGAAGGAAAGCTAAAATTTGAGGGGAGATCTCCATATAGATTGTTCCAACCAAGGAACAGATGAGTTAACAAGGACATATTAAAAATGGCAGGTGGTATAGAACCAGAGAGCTGGTTACCTTGTAGAATGAGTACCTTGAGTCGAGGCAGTCGCGAAAGTGAAGCAGGGATGGGGCCAACAAGGCTGTTGTTTAGAAGATTGAGGTAGGATAGAAAGGACATGTTGGCAACCTCTGGAGCAATCGTGCCATGTAATGATACACCCGTAAGGCGAAGCGAAACCACCCTTTGCCTGCGGTGGCTGCATGAGACGCCAGTCCAGGTGCAGAAAGAGGCGTCTGTGGTCCAGTTGGTGGTCAGAATGTTGTGTGGATCGCTGACTCGTGCCCTGAAAGCCAGCAGAGCCGAGAGGTCAGTGAAGTTGGTATGTATCACCGAGGTGGAGGGAAACAAGAGGAGCATGAAATGGAAGGCAGCAAAGAGGAAGGGATAAAACTCCATTGAATTTGAGGCTGATGAGGGAAAAGGAAGTGAGCGATGCAGGTGATGGTCGCTTGCCCATGAATCATGTGTAAATTTATAACAAACTTCTGCAAATATACAAAGTTTACCGGACCTGTCATCATGTAGACACATCCCGTAGGTCTTTAGAAAAACACGCAGCGTTTGTCGACTCGTCAGACCTGTTTGAGAAGGACGGGCAATACAAATTCCACATGACAAGTCGTCGGAGAGTGCAGGTGGACATACAACGTCCACAGAGTCATAATTACTGTTTAGAAATTTATGGGAGTAGAGCCCAGATCCTGGAAGTTGCAGCACAAAATTCAACAATGGTTTGCTTGTGAAGTTCATGGATGCAACCTCATTTTAACACAGTGTTCACTGACCCAAGTCCTAACCTCATTTTAAAATATCCTCCATATCACGGCTTCTACACAGAGCTAAAGGGGGCCAAAGAGTAAGCCACAAAACATTGTAAGGCTCCCAAGCTTGCGATCTCGTCTCACCCTTCGACAGACCTGGGAGCCTTGCTGGACTGCGTGTATGACTATCCCTTCGTTTTTCTTTATACGCTAAATGGAAAATGATGCTCGACGTCGACGGCCATGTACCCGTGGCCACATATCCCTGGCCGAAACGTCGACGGCCATGAACTTCGTTTATTTGTTTCATTCAAAGCCTCTGGAAAAACACGCAGCGTTTACTCGACTAGTCAGTCTTCGGCGAGAGGGACGGAGATATCAAATTCCACAGGACAGCGTTTTCACCACTAGTCAGTCGTCGAAGAGCGAATGTGGACATCCAACGTACACAGTGTCTTAGATTTGCCGTCTGTCAACAGAGACAACGTCCACATAGTCTTAGTTACATGTGTGTGTGTACACACGAATCTTGGTTGTTCACTTTATAAGTTATCTGTATTCTCATGGCAAGCGCTTTCTGAAACAAAAACAAGATATGAATGTTTAAAAGGAATGGATCAAAAGCCCAATCATGCAAACATACATCTTCAGGTATGTTACATCTATACAGCAAAAAGTAGCGAGTTTTTCCTAATAAAACAAACGAAAGGAAATACCATGGATCTGCTAGTAAAAGCTAAACAGTCTCGTGTTTTCACAGATACCCAAAGCACTCATGTTGTGATAATCAACAAACTTGAAACGTGTCTAAAAGGCTTAAATTGAGAACAACCCAGTAAACTTCCAGAAATGACATGAAAAATGACAATTACAAAAGAAATATTATGGTGCCCCATACACAGAGTCAATAATAAACATTATAACACAAGGAATGAAAATTGTTAATATACATGCCATCCTTTGTATTACGTTGTGCCACTTTGTCAATATTGCCATCTAAATTGTTAAGTCGTTTTTAGCATGCATGGCTGGTTTTGTTTGTATGAGCTAAAGATACACATACTTACTCCACATCTCTCTACTAACAAATGAGCACTTTTGACACTTGAAGACTAATTTCTCTTGCCTATTTTAAAGATGTTTGGCATTGCACCATCACAGAACCTCTTGCACAATGAGACTGAATCTAAACCTGCCACTTAGCCTACCTGCCACAGGTTGAAAGAAATCATTGGCCCTGTTCAAAGGTTTAGATCTCAACAGTCTTAACAGTGTAATGCCCAAGCCATCAATTCCAGCAAAATAAGCCCCCACCAGTTATTTTGAAAGAATAAATTTTGCCTTTAACCCCGACAAATTCTTAACTAAGCCCTTCATACATGTTCATTTGAAAGAAGAAATTTTTGCCTTTAACGCTTACAACTTCTTAACTAAGCCATTCATACCCAACGAAATAGCCTTTTAAAATCTACATGTAAATGCCGTCTTTTACTTGGAAGTGAACGTCTCCAATGAACATGTCAATATAAGTGACCAAGCTTTAAATAAATGAATGTTATCCAAATGCAAAAGCTCGTATTGATACATCACTGCAATTAGAGATCAGCACAACAAACTAGGGAGAAATAATCAAAGAGTCACATTATATGTGATATGATCCTATCAAAACGGGCTAAGACGGAACGGGCCGAGCCCATGATCCGAGCCCATGGGCCATGATGGGATTAGGCCCCGGCCTAAAAGCCCCGCAAATGCTTTGCGTCATGGTGGCCCCAGACTCACGTGGAGGGAACCGCTAGCCCTTGTATGTTGAGGTAACCGCTCCCCCGAATTGCTCCCACCTTCATTACCATTTAAGAGCCTCATTACGCCCAACCATCAAGGGACGATCAAAGAGGCGGCTACTTAGGGCGAGATGGAGGGACGTCAAGGGGACGTGGCCAAAAAGACTCCTATAAAAGACCGGGAGATCGAAAGACGAAGGGACCGAATTCTAAATAATCCACACTCAGGTATTCTTCCTCCTACGACCTTGTCTTCCACCTCACAATTCTCTTCCACAGCTCGGCCTGAGGATTCGTGGATCGGTCTCTCCGTGAACCGTGCTCAATCCCACCGTGCATCCTTTAGATCATATTTGACTTAGGCATTGGAGGGGCCTTAGTTGGAGCCAAGGTCCGACCCCCCTGACGAGCTCTCTCGTCCATGCAGGTCAAGGAGACTTCACCCTGCCGAAGCTACCCCTTCGACGCTTCATCCACCAGAGCAGAACGGTCTCGATCCAGAGCTCGTTCGCTTTTCCACTCAAGGAGGCCGTCGTTCCCCTAGAGCTACTCTTCGGACGTCCAACGCACGGGTCCACGCATTCTGGACCGAGCAAACGCGTCGCTACCTAATCTCTCGGAGGCTACACGTGTCTCATGTGACCATGCCAACCTCCGACCCTCCTGACCACCAAACTGTGGTGAGAAAACATCCCGAAACATCTGGCACCATCTGTGAGAAACGAAATCTTTGCCTGCCTCATCCACTACAAGCAACATGGAGCAGCACGACAACGGATCCACACGCCTGTCGACCATCCCCGAGAACGGTGGCTACACATGCGAACGGAATGGGACACAGCCGTTCCACAGAGGAACCGACGACTTATTCTCGGTAACTCGCGAACTACTCGACCATCTCATTCAGGAGATGAACGCCAACTTCCAGACTCTGGCAGGGACCATCCAACAACTCGGAGGCCCGGAACACCCATTCACAGGGAACTAGGCAGGGTTCACTGACCACTCGGGGCAGTGCTCCCCATTGTGCTCAGCCGTAGTCACGGACCGCGAGGGGGGAGGCCAGAACCGGGAGCGTTCACTGACCCCCAATTCTCTTCGAACAAGGGGAGGGGGAACCAGGTGGACCGGGGGTGAATCGACAGCGGCTTCGTCCAAACGATCCGACTTGACCGGGCATTATTCGTCCAGCTGCATGACCACCGAAAGGCACCGGGGACGAAGCAGGAGCCTGCGCTGGAAGAGGCCGATAAGCTGCGAGGAACGCTGTCGCAGAGAGCACACTCGACAACCTACGCCGATCCCCAGCCGGGATGGCCACCGAGAGAATCCTCCAGGCATCTCCACCGACCTGCCTAGACAACTGGAGCATCAGGGCGAGGTGCCAACCGGCCAGGCTAACCTGGGGCCTCTGGGGATCGATCACTGCCCGTTAGTAAGAAGCATCACCGAAGCACAGGTGCCCTCCAAGTTCAAAGTGCCAGCCCTGGAGAAATACGACGACTCCGAGGACCCCGAGGAACATGTTCAGGACTACAAAGGGATCTTAAGGTTCTAGGGGCTGACGACACTCTGCTCTGCCGCGGCTTCTACACCACCTTCAAGAAGTCCGCCCGGGACTGGTACAATAGCCTCCCTGACCATTCCATCAACAACTTTCAGGACATGTCTCAGATGTTCTGCCAACAATTTATGGCCGGACGGCAGAGGAAGCCAAGCTCGGATCTCCTGTTTAACGTGATACAGAGTCCGGACAAGACTCTGAGGGCCTACAGAAGCGCTTCATTGCCCAAAAGCTGACAGTTGAGAGCTGCCTCGAACTGATCGTAACAACGGCCCTAAAGAAGGGGCTTCGACATAGGGCCTAAAGAAGAACATACACAATGACCCTTTGAAGGACCTCGCCGAGGTTATAGCTCGGGCGAAACGGTTCATACAAACCGAAGAGGCCTTGGCTGCAGAAGAAGGGGGTCCCCCGGCAGGAAGAAAGTGAAACTCCAACCGTGGCGAAGGTGAGCGTCACGAGCCGGAGGATCACAAGCAGGAGAAAAAGCCAAGGGGGAAGCAACGCAGAGGGGAAGCACTGACCACCAAGCTAAACGTGACCTAGGACGCCATCCTAACACAGGCTCAGAAGGAGGGCCACATCAATAAGCCGCCCCCAAAGATGAATTGCGGTAGAAGGGACGAGGAAAAATACTGCAGGTACCACAAGGACAATGGCCACGACACCGACGACTGCTGGCACCTAAAGAAGGACATCGATCAACTGATCAACCGAGGACACCTGATGAATTTTGTTGATGCCTCAAAGGCGACCCCGGGGAGGGCACATCATGGCAAATGGACAAGGGAAAGAAGGTGAACGTCGTCCAGACCCCACTGTGTGTGATCGAGTGAGGAGGAGGGCCAATCATCCGTGGCTCCTCCCCTTCGACACTTCATCCACCAGAGCAGAATGGTCTCGATCCTGAGCTCGTTCGCTTTTTCAATCAAGGAGGCCGTCGTTCCCCTAGAGCTACTCTTCGGACGTCCGACGCACGGGTTTACGTATTCTGGACCGAGCAAACGCGTCGCTACCTAATCTCTCGGAGGCCGCACGTGTCTCGTGTGACCATGCCGACCTCTGACCCTCATGACCACCAAACCGTGGTGAGAAAACACCCCGAAACATCTGGCACCGTCTGTGGGAAACGAAATTTTCGCATACGTCATCCACTACAAGCAACATGGAGCAGCACGACAACGGATCCACACGCCTGTCGACCATCCCCGAGAATGGTGGCTACGTTCCAAACGGAATGGGACACAGCCGTTCCACAGAGGAACCGACGACTTATGCTCGGTAACCCGCGAACTACTCGACCATCTCATTCAGGAGATGAACACCAACTTCCAGACTCTGGCAGCGACCATCCAGCAACTCGAAGGCCCGGAACACCCATTCACATGGAACTAGGCAGGGTTCACTGACCACTAGGGGCAGTTCTTGATGTGTCCATATTTTACATCATTTTCATATCATATTTCCATCGCATTGCATGTCATCCCCGCGTTCAAATCCCACTTTTAACTGCAATTTTGGTATTTCTGACGATATTTCGATTTTCGTAGTATATTTTGAGTTTTTAGGGATTTTGGAGCGATTTGGACCCCCGCCTGGATATGGACACATCCGACTTGCTCATGAGCCTGCTGGCGGGGCTCTGGAGGAGTTCGCCGCATTCTTGAGTTGTTGGAGGAGAGAAAGAGGAGAAGAAGGCGAAAGAGAGGTAGATAGAGAGAGAGGTAGCAGCTGCAGCTGCCGCATTTTTCCAGAAAATGCTCGGCCCGAGCAGCTGCAACTCGGGCCGAGCCATGACACGAGCTGCAGATACGGCCGACGCGGGCCGAGCAGGTCATCTGCTCGGCCAGATGGCGCGCCCCGAGTAGCCCCCGAGCACACCCCGAGCACACCTCGAGTAGCCGACTGAGTCACCCTCTCTGAGCCTGAGCAAGATGCGACGTGGGCCGAACCTCTGCCCGAGCAGATCTGACTCGGTCCGAGTCACATACTCGGCCGGCACTTCCTGGGGCATTTTTGGAAGTTTTGTTGAAACGTGCGATGTGCGCGATTTTCTGGGTTGAAGCTCGCAACTGCGAGCTCAGCGTGAGGGGGGCTTATTCTGAGTTTTTTGAGGATTTTTTGAGAGAGCTCTATGGAGAATTTTTTAGGAATATTTTTGGATTAATTTTGTAGCAAACTCTGGATCGTTAATCGAAGATTATTGTTTTCTGCTTTCTCTGGATTTGTTCTTCATTCACTCTCACTGTAAGTAATTTTTAGCCCAAATTTCTTTTGTTGCAAGAAATATTTTCCTACGCGAATTCAATATTTTCGTGCGTTCCGATCACCATGAGTGAGTAGATTCCCTCTAGGGCTGATGGGTGAACCCTAGAATTTTAGGGGAAAATGTAGATCTGGATCCGTACATCGAATTGGGGATCTAGGTTTGTATTTCGGTAGATCCTACCGAATCCGTAGATAACCCGTACTGAGATCATGCCCACGGTCTGTGGAATTGATGTTCTTAAGGGGTATCTAGGGATTCGAATAAGGAAATCGGTGGATCCAATCAAGGCACGTGACCATGCTCGGCTCGCGCCTTGAGGGGATCCATCGACGAACTATATCGCTACGTCGAAGGCTACCACCATTGCATCGATGAGAGCCACCGAAATACCCCGCAATTCTAACCCACGAGAGTGGTACGAATTGGGGGATTAAATCCCTAGCCCTAATGCAATGTGAGGAACCTATCCAACATCAACCCCAACGATCCTAGCGGTGATCCCTAAAGCCCTAGTTCCTTTTATTATATTACGCAACAACAATCATTAACCCAAACCTTACACTCCGACCGCTACATTACTTCTAGATTTAGAAATAGACTGAGATTACCACAGACACTATCACCGTCCCTGTGGAACTCGACTATCTTTTATACTATTACTTGACACCGTCCGCTTACGGATTGAACCCGTAGTCGTAGCCTAGGAGCCATATCATGCCTGGCGATCGTGACACCGCCAGGTGGATCCTAGGTGTAGATTGCGGGGGCGTCAAGTTTTTGGCGTCGTTGCTGGGGAAAGCAATAGTGTTTTCATGTCAGTTTGTTTTTATATTGAGAAGTTTGCTAACACTCTTATCATCTCTTACCTACCATTATTTTTATTCTCTTTAAATTATTTCGGTGCTACTGACGGTGTTTTTCTGAGCTTTGTTGGTGCATGAACACTCGTCACAAGGGGCTTCCAGAGAATTATTGTTCGATCCAGTGATTGAAAAGACATCACGTGCTTTAAGAGCCTCCAGCAGAAGCTCATCCCCATCAACTCAGATGGGAGAGAATCCTCCTCCTCCTCCATGCACCGGGTCCATCAGGGACCATATGAAGCCGACCTTTGGGAATAATTCCTCGGTGCTTAGACCGCAGCTGACGACGGCAACCTTCGAGCTAAAAACGGGGTTGATCAATCTTATGCAGCAGGATCCCTTCCATGGGCATCCTCACGAGAACCCAAACCATCAAATTGACTCCTTCTTGGCCAAGTGCGATACATTCAAGGCGAAGGATGTCAGTGATGATGAAGTGAAGCTGCGGCTGTTCCCTTTCACCTTGAGGGACAAATCCTCCTACTGGCTCTGAGCTCACCCTCCCAACCACTTCGCTACCTGGGAGAAGCTCGCGCTCGCATTCGTGGATAAGTTTTATCCACCATCGAAGACGATCCAAATCCGAGGGGCCATATCCAATTTCAAGCAGATCCCCCAGGAGTCGCTTTATGAGGCTTGGGAGAGGTTTAAAGACCTCCAACATCAGTTCCCCCACCATGGGATCGAGCCTTGGGATTTAGTGCAGAGCTTCTACAACAGGCTCCAACCTAGCACTAAAATGATCATTGATGCTGCAGCGCAGGGCGCTTTATTGGATAAGTCTCCCGAGGATGTTATTGATCTTCTGAAGCATATGGCTGCCAACACCCAGCAGTGGAGTGATGAGAGGACCGTGATCACCCGGACCCCTGAGGTCAAGGCGGCTACTCACCTGGACTCCCATATAGAGAACCTGTGTAAGCAGGTGGCCCGTATTGAGCAGCGCCTGGACTCCCTTCCAGCAGCACCCAGCACCTCATACCGTCCTGCTGAGGAGTACGTAGATCCAGGGTATATCCCCGCTGAGGGTCATTATGAGGGTGTTGAGACATCCGAATCTGTTCAGTACGTCCAGGGAGAAGGACGGAACCATTGGCAGCATCCGGCTGCCAGGAATCACCCCGGTCTCTCATATGGAAATCCAAGCGGATGGCTGCAACCTCCGCAGTTTCAGAGGCCACATCCTCCCCAGTAGCAGCAGCAGCAACAGAGCCAGCAGCAAGGCGGCTTTAGGCCAGCTGGGCCCTATAGGCCGCCGGGATATCAGTACAACCGGCCACCTCAGCAAAATTTTGCGCCACCTCCTCCAAAGTCCAATCTCGAATCTACATTGGAAACCTTTATGAGCGGCCAGGTTTGGTTCAATCAAGATACATCGAACCAGTTCAAGAGCATCAATTCTTCGCTCGATGAACTGAGGGGACAGATGTTGGAATTGCTGAAGAACCAAGGGAGACTACCCTCCCAGCCGGAGACGAACCCCAGTGCTCAAGAAAACGCCGTGGTTTTAGTGACCACACAAGGAGGACGGGCCACTGACCCAGTTATGGTTCTGGTGTTAAACAAGGAGAAGGTTCCCACTGATGAAGCTGCTGATGACCGTACCAGAGTTGAGGCCACTGAAGGGCCTATCGCCATTGAAGAGAAGACAGATACACCTCCCATCATGCCTGCTACTACTCCTCCACCCGCTGATGCATCCAAGGGAAAATCTTCTAGGCCTCCTCCTCCGTATCCTCAGAGGCTCGCCCAAGCCAAGTTGGAGAAAAAGTACTCCAAATTTATGGAGTTACTGAAGGGGATTCAGCTGAATATCCCATTCATTGATGCCATCATCGAGATCCCAGCTTATGCTAAATTTCTAAAGGATCTCATCACGGAGAAGCGAAGGCCGAAAGAAATCAAGCTGTTGGAGGACTCCACCTCCATTATCAAGAACCATCTCCCTCGGAAGCTGCCGGATCCGGGGAGCTTCACCGTGCCTTGCTCCATCGGAGGAATGCCAATCAGCAGAGCGCTAATTGGCCTAAGGGCTAGCATCAGCCTGATGCCTCTTTCTATCTTCAGAAGGTTTCAGACAGGAAGCGAGCTGGAACCTACTAGCATGTCAATCTAGCTCGCCGATCACTCTATCACCTACACAGTAGGGATAGCGAGGGACGTGATCCTCCAGATACCTCCAGGGCTATACGTCCCAGTTGATTTTGTCATCATGGACATGTCGGAGGGAGGAATCTCTCAGCTAATACTCGGTCGCCCCTTCATGGCGACGGTCGGGGTGCTTATAGACGTCCGAGAAGGAACCCTCTCCCTCAATGTGGGAAATATTGAAGCTGAGTTCCGGCTGCAAAAGCCGATGAAGGAGCGTGCCCACGTGGAAGGGGCCAGTTATCTGGAGTTTCTGGAGGAGGAAGTGATCGAAGAATTTTCTGCTGAAGAGGTCATGAAGGACCCGATCAAAGAAAGCATCAACGACGACGGCGACCCAACATACAACAAAGCGGTCATCGTGTACATCCAAGTATTGGATGAACAGTTTTAACGCCGTCAGACAAATCATCTAGCATCGGAGGTCACATCTTTCATGGAGGAGAGTGTTGGAGTAAGCGGAAATCAAACGCCGCCGAATTGCACCACCCCGGAGGATGACGCGCGGCCATCGTGCACGCCAAACGAGAATTGATATATCATGGGGAGTCGAGCTCATGACTGAAAACGAGCGCTTATTGGGAGGCAACCCAATTCTGTAGTTTTTGAAATTTCTTTCTCATTTTCTCATTTTCCTATTTCTATTTCGTGTTTTTAGGAAAAATCACAAAAATTATAAAATTTTTGACGAGTTTGTGTTTCGTGTAGGACGAAACATCGGGGGCATGCGCATTGACATTTTAAACGTAAGAAAGCCGGAGGAAGATAACGAAGTTGAAGATTTGAGAATGAAATGAAAGGAAAAGAAGGCGAAAAGGAGCTACAGGAAACTCGGCCCGAGCAGCTCAGCTGCTCGGTCGAGTCGAGGAGATACAGATACCTAAGCTCGGCCCGAGCTGCATCCTGCTCGGTCGAGCTGTACAGGCTGAAAAATTTGGCGAAAAATGTCACTCTGCCAACCCGGGCAAAGCATATTGACTCGACCCGAGTATAATACGACTCGCCCCGAGCATAAGCCTGCTCGGTCGAGTACTACAGGGAGCCCAAGTTGGAGCAAAAACGTCACTCTGTTGACCCAGGCGGAGAATTCCTGGCTCGGCCCGAGCAGAACAGCTCGGGCCGAGTATATTCTTACTCAGTCGAGTTTTACAGTGGCTTAAAATTGAGAAGAAATTGTCACTCTGTTGACCCGGGCAAGGTAAATGCAACTCGGCCCGAGCAAGTTTTGACTCGGACCGAGTACCCACCGAGCCACCCAGTGACTCGGCCCGAGTCACTCCTCGCTGCGAAGCGGGTCGCTGCTCCTCGACCGGCCCATCCACGCCTATTTAAGCGCCGTTTCCGATTCTGAGCCGTCTTCCTCGCTCGGCAAAACCCTCACGCCCTCCTTGCAGCCGTCACCACCTCTCTTGGAGCCGTTCCTTCTCTCCACGAGGCCGCCCCCCCCCCCATCGATCAACATTCAATCTGAGCATTTGTTCTTTACAATTTGAATCCGTTGTTCCCCTTGTCTAAAAATACTGACGCCGACCTTGTTTCTCTTTCAGGTTTGAATTGCTTAACAACAAGGATACATCTTTGAAGAGCTTGGGGATAATCCGAACCGTAGGAAACCACTACACCAAAACAAAACACCATCTTTTTCAAGTCGGTAAACTCACCCCCCTGCTTTACTTATTTTATTATTATTTTCCTCCTCCCACACAATGCCTCCACGCCGTGCTAGACCCACGAACCCCAGCAACTCAAACCTTAGGCATACTCGGAACACGCGTCGCACACGCTCCCCCACCCGAGCCACCACCGCCACCGATTCATCCACCGCCACCCATGCACCACCTTCCCCTCCCTGTCCCTCCGGCCCCCTTTACATAGGAGACACAGAATTGGAGATTACATTTCGTGACAATTATCAAGAAGACGCTTTGGCACCATGGTCCTATTAGCGGGATATTATGGTGGTCTGGTAGCTCAAGAGGTGGTCGATCGTGACATTCCTTTCCTTCAGAGCCTCATGCGTCACTTTCATACCGACCCCTCGCACAAGTTCCGACCATCACAGCCACCACCCACCGCCCCGGGTCCATAGCAGAGGGACCCATCACCACCCCAAAGGGTGGTGCATCTGCTTGATATATTTTTATCCAGTTTTGCCTCCCCCTTTATTTTTAGTGCCCATCTGTCTTTGCGGGGCCCTGCTCTGAAACAGCTTGGGGGAGGATACGCACCCATGCATTTGCATTGCATGATATCACATTTTTATTTTACTTTTATTTCCATTTTTCTCTCTCTTTTATTTGCATAATTTTTAAATTTTATTATCCCACCCGCCCCACCCCTCAGCATCATCTCCCTCTCACGAGCGATTTCTTAGCAGTGTCCATTTCCTCCCTTATTTTCAGTTTTTATTTCACTTTTTCGCCACCTTACCGCCCCATTTTATTTTTCTCATTTTGCATCATATCTTCTGTTTTTCCTCATGCATGCATCCTCTTTTTATCTATTTCCACTTTTTCTCTTTTCCTTATTTCTGCTGAGGATGGTCTGAATGATGATATCTCTCTAGGCTTTATTAGTTCTTAGCGATGCTTATCCCTTTGGCATGCTATTAGGGTTACTTTCAGCTTTATTGTCTATATGCATGTATTTCTTTTGATGATCTGCCTGATTTAATACCTGATATGAATTGAAATCAATTGCATGAATTGGTATCTAGTATGACTTATGTTGGGAAACGCACCCAGGTTCAAGCATCACTGAACACTTGGAGCACCTGTTTTTATCATCCTTTTCACTTCTGTTTGCATGCCTGTTGACATTATGATTATTACAGCATGCTATTTTCAGTATTCATTTAAAGAAGTGAAATACCCATGCTACATATGAGTTTAGTTAGAGTTTTATTTTATCGAACTGATGTGCACCCTCTTATGAGTGAACTGAGTGTCCCATTATCTTCCTTCTCCACATATCTACTTTTTCTCTACATATCAGTTGGTTACACCCCTACAACTACTTTATTGCATCTCACTTCCCATGTAAATAAAAAAAAGTGTATAGCTTCTTATTTGAAAAAAAAGAAAAAAAATTGAATAAATACCGTCTTGTGCTATTCCATTAAGAAGCTATATCTCTTTCTGAAAAAAAAATTAAATTCCATATCATTTTCATTGATGCGATGCCTCAAGCTAAGCTTACTGGGTAAACCAACTGATCATATGAGTGAGCTTGACATTAGAGTGGAGACGGTGCACGTCGGGGAGATTTAATAAAACCCAAACTTTACAAATTACTTTAGTTTTGGGGAGTTTTCACGTATCAATTTGAATATCTGAATGGCATGATCTTTCTATTCTCTATTGCATGTTGCGTGAATCTTTTGTGCTCCTTGTGTATCTTTGATTGAAAGGGCGTTGTCAACTATTTTATACTAGACTCTAGGGATTGCATGAGATTGATAGGATTTGACGGTGTTATTTCAGTAGATCCCTATTCTTTGCCTGCATTACATGACATATGAAATATAGAGCTGGAAATTATCAATAGCATGCATGTTTAGCATTCAGAGCATCGTGATAGACTTTTTAGGCCTGAAATCTGACCGATCATCCTTAGCACTTCCCTCTTATTTCTCTCTTTTTGTTTTTCTCTTCTTTTCATTTTCATTTTCTTCTTTTCATTTTGTTTTCCTCCCGGCGTACCGATTATTCGTCTTCCTCGAGGACGAGTAAGAGGTAAGCTTGGGGGATTTTGATGTGTCCATATTTTACATCATTTTCATATCATATTTCCATCGCATTGCATGTCATCCCCGAGTCCAAATCTCACTTTTTACTGTGATTTTGGTATTTTTGACGATATTTCGAGTTTCGTAGTATATTTTGAGTTTTCAGGTATTTTGGAGCGATTTGGACCCCCACCTGGATATGGACACATCCGACTTGCTCATGAGCCTGCTGGCAGGGCTCTGGAGGAGTTCGCCGCATTCTCGAGTTGTTAGAGGAGAGAAAGAGGAGAAGAAGGAGAAAGAGAGGCAGACAGGGAGAGAGGCAACAGCTGCTGCTGCTGCATTTTCCCAGAAAATGCTCGGCCCGAGTAGCTGCAGCTCGGGCTGAGCCATGACACGAGCTACAGATACGGCCGACGCGGGCCGAGCAGGTCATCTGCTCGGCCAAATGGCGCGCCCCGAGTAGCCCCCGAGCACACCCCGAGCACACCCCTACTAGCCGACCGAGTCACCCTCTCTGAGCCCGAGCAAGATGCGACGCGGTCCGAACCTCTGCCTGAGAAGATCCGACTCGGGCCGAGTCAAATACTCGACCGGCACTTCCTGGGGCATGTTTGGAAGTTTTGTTGAAACGCGCGATGTGCACGATTTTCTGGGCTGAAGCTCGCGACTGCGAGCTCAGCGTGAGGGGGGCTTATTCTGAGTTTTTTTTGAGGATTTTTTGAGAGAGCTCTAGGGAGAATTTTTTAGGACTATTTTTGGATTAATTTTGTAGCAAACTCTGGATCGTTAATCGAAGATTATTTTTTTCTGCTTTCTCTGGATTTGTTCTTCGTTCACTATCACTATAAATAACTTTTAGCCCTAATTTCTTTTGTTGCAAGAAATGTTTTCCTACGCGAATTCAATATTTTCGTGCGTTCCGATCACCATGAGTGAGTAGATTCCCTCTAGGGCCGATGGGTGAACCCTAGGATTTTAGGGGAAAATGTAGATCTGGATCCGTACATCGAATTGGGGATCTAGGTTTGTATTTCGGTAGATCCTACCGAATCCGTAGATAACCCGTACTGAGATCATGCCCACGGTCTGTGGAATTGATGTTCTTAAGGGGTATCTAAGGATTCGAATAGGGAAATCGGTGGATCCAATCAAGGCACGTGACCATGCCCGACTCACACCTTGAGGGGATCCATCGACGAACTATATCGCTACGTCGATGGCTGCCGCCATTGCATCGATGAGAGCCACCGAAATACCCCGCAATTCTAACCCACGAGAGTGGTACGAATTGGGGGATTAATTCCCTAGCCCTACTACGATGTGAGGAACCTATCCCACATCAACCCCAACGATCCTAGCGGCGATCCCTAAAGCCATAGTTCCTTTTATTATATTACACAACAACAATCATCAACCGAAACCTTACACTCCGACCGCTACATTACTTCTAGATTTAGAAATAGACTGAGATTACCACGGACACTATCACCGTCCCTGTGGGACTCGACTATCTTATATACTATAACTCGACACCGTCCGCTTGCGGATTGAACCCGTAGTCGTAGCCTAGGAGCCATATCATGCCTGGCTATCGTGACACCGCCAGGTGGATCCTAGGTGTAGATTACGGGTGCGTCAGTGCTCCCCATTATGCTCAGCCGTAGTAACAGACCGCGAGGGGGGAGGCCAGAACCGGGAGCATTCACTGACCCCAAATTCTCTTCGAACAAGGGGAGGGGAACCAGGTGGACCGGGGGAGAATCTGATGGAAATTGAATTCCACCCCAAGTGATTTTGATGATGAGCACACCAAATGAAGCTTAGTGTACTAACTACACTACAATTAAGTGTGCAGGATATGCGAAGTTTTACTCATACTCAAAGAAGCGCAATCTACGCTCAAAGACAAGGACGAACGTGCCTAAAGATCAAATGATGAAGCTCAAAGCTCAAATAGAACAAGAAGCCCAAGTTAAGCTCACATCTACTTCATCAAACTGATCAAGCTTCCGAAGACCTCTCCTAAGTCTATAGTTAGTGTGTTGTGTCTTTTTAGGGCATTGTTAAAGGCAAATCATATAGACAAACACACACACACACACACAAACGATTTAAAAATATTTTTTGAATATCTTTTAAATCATTTTCAAAAAAATTTTCGAGAGCTTTCTCTAGTCATCTTATAAATTCCGTAGTGAAACTCCACACACCCTGGAGTTAGCTACATGTCTGACTAGCTGTGTCGCAGGAAAAACTCCTCTGGGAGTCGACTACCAAAGGTAGGGAGTCGACTACCAGCTGAGAATCAAGATTTCCTAAAACACACTGGGAGTAGACTACCACTCCTAGGGAGTCGACTACCAGCTGTAAAAGTTTGACGTTTTTGACTTGAATTTTGAAATATCGTTGAGCTATTTTCTCCATGATTTTTGGGTCAAAAGTCAAAGTATTTTGAATTTCGAATTCTCAGATTTGTCCTATAAATAGAGTACAATTTTCATTGAGAAAAATACAACAAACTATTGAATTCAAAATCTCTCGTGCAAACGCTCTAAAGTTCTAAGCTCTCATTCTTTCTTTAGCCAATTCTATTTTATTTGTGATCTTGCAAAATTCTGTTATTATTTTTAAAGATCATATTCTCGTTTTATTGGCTAACTATTTTTCAAATCCGTATTACTTTTCTCTTGATTTTTGTTTAAAGGATTTTTGAAAAACATTAGATCTAGATCACAAAGAATTCATTCGTATCTTTGTGTGATCTAGAATCTTATTCTATCAAGCCACTGCACGCAATTTTGTCTATCATTGTTTGGCTATAGAATCTGGGTGTAAAACCAATATCCACCAATTTATTGTGGTGAATTGGATATCTATTTTATTGTGTTGTTGTTGGAACACTAGACAAGTCTATGTGTTGCCTGTTGGAAATCCTGGTCAAGACTAGGTCGTTGGAAATCCTAACGAGTGGAGTTAGGTACTTGTATTTGCCAAGGCAGATAGTGAAAAATCTCGTACCGGATTGGTCGGGGACTGGACGTACCCAAAAGTTGTGGGGAACCAGGATAAAAATCCTTGTGTCTGCGATTGCTTATCTGTGTTCGTTTATCTTTGCTCTTACTTTATTATTTGCTAATTTCTATTCATCTATTGCAAAGATCAACTTACTTCTATCTGCTGTGAATATAATATTTGTATTACTTGCAATCTTATCTGTGCTTATAAATACTCTGGGAGTCGACTACTGATCATAGGGAGTCGACTACCTGTGTGAAATTACTCTGTGTATTTCAAGATTATTTTGTTGATTAAGAACCAAGCGTAGATCGCTCTACTTGGTTTCTTAGGCAACATTAGAAGGACGTTTATTAACAATCGAAAAAGTTTACTATTTGAACAACACTATTCAACCCCCCTTCTAGTGTTGTTTGCCATCCACAGGATCCAACACTTGGTATCAAAGCGAGGCTACAAAGGTGATGGCGTCAACATCTTTTCACTCTGAAGGACTGAATACCATGCGACCACCACTGTTCAACGGAACCAACTACGCTAGCTGGAAGATCCAAATGAAGACTCACATAGAGTCATTAGACATTGAAGCTTGGACCGTTACTAAAGTCACATTCATCGCTCCTACCGACGTTGAGTTTGGGAAATGGTCTGTCGACGACAAGAAGATAGCTAATCTCAATGCAAAAGCAATGAATGCACTATTTTGCGCCGTTACAGTAAATGAGTTCAATCGAGTCTCCCAATGTGAGACCGCACACCAAATATGGCACACCTTTCAGGTAAGTCATGAAGGAACCGAAAAGGTAAAAGAATCCCGCATAAATGTTTTACATTCAAAATTCGAATCTTTTAAAATGGAAGAAGGAGAGAGTATCACCGATGTGAATACTCGTTTTACTAATATGACAAATGAGCTTGTAGGATTAGGAAAGAAACTTTCCGAATATGAGCATGTAATGAAGATACTAAGATCCCTCCGACCCGAGTGGAAGAGAAAGACAACTGCCATTCGAGAAGCTCATAATGTAAAAGACCACACCATCGAGGAACTAATGGGAAATCTCATGGCATGTAAGACTGAGCTTGAAGAAGACAAGAAGATCGAAGAAAAACCAAAGAAGAAGAATCTCGCGTTCAAAGCCCAAGAGGAAGATTCCGATTACACGGACAAAGAAGACCATATCGCGTTCATCTCAAAGAACTTCAAAGAATTCATCACAAGTAAGTATGGAAAACGATCTTTTAGACCCACTAACGGTATTATTTGTTTTGGTTGCAATAAACCAGGGCACGTCAAGAGAGACTGTCCATTGGAGAGAAACAATCGTGATTCCAGAGATCGTGGGAAGAACAAAGACAATAATGAAAAGCAAAACAATGGAAGAAACAAATTCCGACGACCAAAGAAGGAAGCTTACGCAGCCTTCGACCAGAGCGACGATTCCTCATCCGATGAATCCTCGGAAGAAGATAACGATGAAAGAAGAGAAACATCACACATGTGCTTCATGGCATCCACATCCTCCAAGGTAAGCTCGCATCATGATTCATCTAGCGACAATGATTCGTCATCAAGTGATGATGAAGACATGGATTATAGGGGAGCATATAAGGAGCTATGCAAAATGCATGAAAAGTTCATAAAAGAACATAGAAGAACACTTAGAAGTATTAAAAAGGATACTAAAGAAAAAGAAGAAATCATTAAAGAAAATAGTCTCCTTAAAGAAAAAAATGATTTTCTGCAAAAAGATATTTCATTGGTAAATGAAAAAGTTGAGAATCTGAATAATCTTCTCGTATCTGTCAAAGATAAATACGACGCTACGATGAAAATTATTGAGAATTTCAACAAAGGAAAAGGGAAGCTAGATAGTATAATAAAAGATCAAAAAGCCTCATCTAGCAAAATCGGTCTCGGTTATGATTCACATCATACCAAGAAACGGGTTAAGCATACTAGGATGCATCATTCTAACGATAATGTTTTGAGCATCTGGATACCAAAGAAATTATCTGATCAACGAAGGAAAAGGTACGCTACTGACTTTGTTCAACAAATTCATTTAAACAAAAATTATAAATATGTTGTTCATGAAGGAACTAAACCATATTGGGTTTGGCTTCCTAAAGACTAACTCCTCGGACTCAAAAAAAAGAGTACCATAAACGTTTATTTTTTTTTCAGGTACTCCAAAGAAATGAAAGGAAGAAAACGAGATCCAACGCTTTGTAAAAGGATCAACATCAAAAAGCTTTCTTGCACGACTCAGTTTTTTTAATATATGATTAAATTTACTTATATAAATATTTTTCCTCTTTATATGATCTTACTAGTCATTACCCGTGCCCATAGGGCACGGTTTATTTAATGGCTGAGTTTTTCTCCCCCAAAAATTTCAAGTTCCCCCAAATTTCAAGTTTTTCTCACAAAATTTCAAGTTTCCCCCCAAATTTAAGTTTTCCCCCAAAATTTAAGTCCCCCCGAAATTGTCATTACCACCTAGGACAAACTTGCCACGTAGGACAAAGCTTTGTCCTAGTAGGATAAGATTCAAAATCTTCATAGAACTGGAAATAAAATGGCCGGAAGGGGTGAGAATAAAAAGTGTGGGTGTGTGTGGGTGGGGAGGGTCCATATGCAAAAATACAAAAACCAGGGTTGTATGTGCAAAATTCCCCACCTCCTCTTTTATCCCTCAAAATCTCATCTCTTATATTTTTTCTTATTCAATTTCCCTGTTTTATATAATAGATATCCAAATTCTCTTATCCAATTTCTCATGTCCAAATTCTCTTATCAATTTCTCTTGATAACATCCGTCTTTTATATAATAGATATCTCTTATCCAATTTCTCTTGTCCAATATCTCTTATCCAATTTCTCTTGATAACATCTCTCGTTTGTAATATAGATATCTCTTATCCAATTTCTCTTGATAACATCACTCTTATCCAATTTCTATTGTCCAATATCTCTTATTCAATTTCTCTTGATAACATCCCTCTTTTATAATATAGATATCTCTTATCCAATTTATCTTGTCCAATATCTCTAATCCAATTTCTCTTGATAACATCCCTCTTTTATAATATAGATATCTCTTATCCAATTTCTCATGTCCAATATCTCTTATCCAATTTCTCTTGATAACATCCCTCTTTTATAATATAGATATCTCTTATCCAATTTCTCTTTTCCAATATCTCTTATCCAATTTCTCTTGATAACATCCCTCTTTTATAATATAGATATCTCTTATCTAATTTCTCTTGATAACATCCCTCTCTTATAATATAGATATCTCTTATCCAATTTCTCTTGTCCAATATCTCTTATCCAATTTCTCTTGATAACTTCCCTCTTTTATAATATAGATATCTCTTATCCAATTTCTCTTTTCTAATATCTCTTATCCAATTTCTCTTAATAACATCCCTCTTTTATAATATAGATATCTCTTATCCAATTTCTCTTTTCCAATATCTCTTATCCAATTTCTCTTGATAACATCCCTCTTTTATAATATAGATATCTCTTATCCAATTTCTCATGTCCAATATCTCTTATCCAATTTCTCTTGATAACATCCCTCTCTTATAATATAGATATATTTGTGTTATACTTTTAAAACATTTCGTGTTCAGAAAACGCACTCGACCTGGATCAAAAACCCCTCGGGATGAGAAAACGACTCAACCCAGTAGGGAGTTGACTACCTACATGATGGAGTCGACTACCAGCGTGTATGCGAATTTCTGGGTTTGTTTTTTGACTAACTCCTATTGGGTTCTATAGAGTTAATGGGTTCATATCCTCAAAGGCAACTTATACCCAATAAGCTAAAACTCTATCCTAACCATGCAACACTTGATCCCAAGGCCCTCATTCTTCACCATCTTTCATCCTATGATAAAACCCCCCAAGAGAAACCCTAGGGTAGCCGACTACCCCCTTTCATCTCTCTCTCTCTCTCTTGAAATTTCATCTTGGTGCTTGGTTGCTTGGAGCTCTTTCAACTCCATCTCTTTCTCAAATTACTCAAGGTAAAAATTCTTTTTACTTCATGATCTTTACTTCATTTTTTTTCTTGCTTATCTAGTATTGTAAAAATATTGTTTTACTCTATCTAGATGCCTCTCAAGGGAATATTTACCAAGAAGAGTAAAACCTCATCTGAATTTGACTCTGAGAAAGAAACCATTTTACCATATCTATTCAAGAACACCACATATGAACACTTCATTAAAATCTCTAAGAAACACATCCTCCGTGAACGTTTTGTTAAGCTTGATGATGTTGTGAACTATGGCATTGATAGCTTGCTAGATTTTCAGAACTTGGCCAACCTATTTTCCTCTGAAAACTCTTATCTTTGCGGGTGGATCCTACGTGTAGATTATGGGTGTGTCAGTGCCCCCCATTGTGCTCAGCCGTAGTCACGGACCGCGAGGGGGGGAGGCCAGAACCGGGAGCGTTCACTGACCCCAAATTCTCTTCGAACAAGGGGAGGGGAACCAGGTGGACCGGGGGAGAATCTGATGGAAATTGAATTCCACCCCAAGTGATTTTGATGATGAGCACACCAAATGAAGCTTAGTGTACTAACTACACTACAATTAAGTGTGCAGGATATGCGAAGTTTTACTCATACTCAAAGAAGCGCAATCTACGCTCAAAGACAAGGACGAACGTGGCTAAAGATCAAATGATGAAGCTCAAAGCTAAAATAGAACAAGAAGCCCAAGTTAAGCTCACATCTACTTCATCAAACTGATCAAGCTTCCGAAGACGTCTCCTAAGTCTATAGTTAGTGTGTTGTGTCTTTTTAGGGTATTGTTAAAGCCAAATCATATAGACAAACACACACACAAACGATTTAAAAATATTTTTGAATATATTTTAAATCATTTTCAAAAATGTTTTTGAGAGCTTTCTCTAGTCATCTTATAAATTCCGTAGTGAAACTCCACACACCCTGGAGTTAGCTACATGTCTGACTAGCTGTGTCGCAGGAAAAACTCCTCTGGGAGTCGACTACCAGCTGAGAATCAAGATTTCCTGAAACACACTGGGAGTCGACTACCACTCCTAGGGAGTCGACTACCAACTGTAAAAGTTTGACGTTTTTGACTTGAATTTTGAAATATCGTTGAGCTATTTTCTCCATGATTTTTGGGTCAAAAGTCAAAGTATTTTGAATTTCGAATTCTCAGATTTGTCCTATAAATAGAGGACCATTTTCATTGAGAAAAATACAACAAACTATTGAATTCAAAATCTCTCGTGCAAATGCTCTAAAGTTCTAAGCTCTCATTCTTTCTTTAGCCAATTCTATTTTATTTGTGATCTTGCAAAATTCTGTTATTATTTTTGAAGATCATATTCTCGTTTTATTGGCTAACCGTTTTTCAAATCTGTATTACTTTTCTCTTGATTTTTGTTTAAAGGATTTTTGAAAAACATTAGATCTAGATCACAAAGAATTCATTCGTATCTTTGTGTGATCTAGAATCTTATTCTATCAAGCCACTACACGTAATTTTGTCTATCATTGTTTGGCTATAGAATCTGGGTGTAAAACCAATCTCCACCAATTTATTGTGGTGAATTGGATATCTATTTTATTGTGTTGTTGTTGGAACACTAGACAAGTCTAGGTGTTGCCAGTTGGAAATCCTGGTCAAGACTAGGTCGTTGGAAATCCTAACGAGTGGAGTTAGGTACTTGTATTTGTCAAGGCAGATAGTGGAAAATCTCGTACCGGATTGGTCGGAGACTGGACGTACCCAAAAGTTGTGGGGAACCAGGATAAAAATCCTTGTGTCTGTCATTGCTTATCTGTGTTCATTTATCTTTGCTCTTACTTTATTATTTGCTAATTGCTATTCATCTATTGCAAAGATCAACTTACTTCTATCCGCTGTGAATATAATATTTGTATTACTTGCAATCTTATCTGTGCTTATAAATACTCTGGGAGTCGACTACTGATCATATGGAGTCGACTACCTGCTGTGAAATTACTCTGTGTATTTCAAGATTATTTTGTTGATTAAGAACCAAGCGTAGATCGCTCTACTTGGTTTCTTAGGCAACATTAGAAGGACGTTTATTAACAATCGAAAAAGTTTACTATTTGAACAACACTATTCAATCCCCCTTCTAGTGTTGTTTGCCATCCACAGGATCCAACAGAATCGACAGCGGCTTTGTCCAAACGATCCCACTCGACCGGGCATTAGTCGTCCAGCTGCACGACCACCGAAGGGCACCGGGGACGAAGTAGGAGCCCGCACCGGAAGAGGCCGAGAAGCCACGAGGAACGCCGTCGCAGAGAGCACACTCGACAACCTACGCCGATCCCCAGCCGGGATGGCCACTGAGAGAATCCTCCAGGCATCTCCACCGACCTGCCTAGACAATTGGAGCATCAGGGAGAGGTGCCAACTGGCCAGGCTAACATGGGGAAGCAATTGGCCACCAAGCTAAATGCAACCCAGGACACCATCCTAACACAGGCTAAGAAGGATGGCCACATCAATAAGCCGCCCCCAAAGATGAAGGGTGGCAGAAGGGACGAGGAAAAATACAGCAGGTACCACAAGGATAACGGCCACGACACCGACGACTGCTGGCACCTAAAGAAGGACATCGATCAACTGATCAGCCGAGGACACCTGAAGAATTTTGTCGATGCCTCAAGGGTGACCCCGGGGAGGGCACATCAAGGCAAATGGAAAAGGGAAAGAAGGTGAACGTCGTCCAGACCCCCCTGGGCGTGATCGAGTGAGGAGGAGGGCCAATCATCCGTGGCTCCTCCCCCAGGAAAGCTTAGCATACCCACTGTTATCTTCCTGCTTTTCTGTATTTCTTTCCGAATGTATCCCCAGTTTTTATTTTCAAGAATGAAGTGCGAATCCACACCAGCAACTATATGTCTCTCGAGAACTGACTCAACACTCTGCCGTGTCGAACCTCTTGAAGCAGCCATAAAACTGTGGGTAACTCCCCTAGCATGCTGACCATTCAAATCGGTCGTACGACTGTGGGCAACTGCCCCAGCATATTGATCACTCAAATCGACCGTAAGGCTGGGGGCAACTCCCCCAGTAGGCCGATCACTCGATCGACCGTGAGACTGGGGGCAACTCCAACAAAAGGCCGATCACTCAATCGACCGAAAGGCTGTGGGCAACTCCCCCAGTTGGCCGATCACTTGATCGACCATAAGGCTTGAGGCAACTCTCCCAGCAGGCCGATCACTCGATCGACCATAAGGCTGGAAGCAACTCTCTCGGTAGGCCGATCACTCAAATCATTCGTAAGGCTGGGGGCAACTCCCCCAGCAGGCTGATCACTAGATTGACTGTGAGGCTGGGGATAACTCCCCCAGCATGCCAATCACTCGATCGACCAGAAGGCTGGAGCAACTCATCCAG
>JAULAV010005798.1:0-25003 GCA_030789695.1 Scilla litardierei
AAAGGTCTACTTTGAATTTGTTGGATGATCATATGTTGAAGACCACTTTGTGGAGCCCGGGTAATGTATTTTGACTCTATGTCTTTGTCTTCATCACTCACAATAATTATATCCGTTGTTTGCTGATATGATTAGCAAAAATCGACGGAGCGATGATTCCGAGATGGATCGAATTTGGAGGGAGCAGCGGAAGAAGAAGAGAAGTGTCGAAAGTTCAGGCGCCCATACTGAAAGGTCGAGCGCACGCATCGAGGGGGCCAGCTCTCGGTCACCTCTTCCGATCAACCAGAGCTCTTCTTCCAAGGGAGGGGAGTTTCGATAGACCTCCAGGCCCTCTTCCCGAGCCTCCTTGAGAGAGGCCTCTAGCCAGGCCCCCGTGCGGCCCACCATGCCCCTGGCCTCTGTCGTGGATTCGAAGCCACAGGTGGTGGTCGACATCGATGCTGTCGACGCTGTCGAGCCGATCGAGGTGGTTGGACAAAAGAGGGAGATGCCCTCCCATGGGGAGGAGGAATCTGGCAAAAGGCGGCGAGTGGAGGAGGAGGATCCTTTGGGGAAAGGCATGGGGGTCGCTCCCCTCGAGCCTCAGGGGTAATGGAGACTCCTTCGACGTCCCAATCCCCCGTGACGCCCGTTCTAGATCAGTGGCCCTGGGGCGACATTGTGTCGCTCATTTCTTTGGTCGGCCCGATCCCTGCGGAGTTCGATCGAGCTTTACTGCTCAATCAGCTCTCATCTCGATCCTCGGGACCGGTACTAGGCGACTTCCACCTTCCTCCTTTCGTTATTGGAAAGGAGGAGACGGCCTTACTGGACTTCGGGACGACTGCCCGGTTGGTGGAGAACTCAATTCTCCCCAGGGATCTGGAGCTCCAGCAGAGGTTGTACCTCGAAAGGGTGGCCAATTTTTTTAGTGTGGAGCAGATATCAGGTACATCACTTGAGTCATTGTTTATCGTCGTCTGAGTTAGTCGTTCTTTGACTAACCCCCTTTTTGCAGATGTCCGTTCTCGGAGCCCTGCTATGCCATCAAGCTGCCAACTTGATCGAAGGAGGTCGGTGGGTCGCCGACACAGAGCGCAAAGCTCTCATCCTCGAGGCTCGATCGAAGGAGGCAGAGGAAGCCCTGGTAAAATCCCTCATGGATAAGGCAGTGACCGAGTGGGCGGTTACAGAGGCTAAGGACAGCCTCTCGTCGCTATCGGACCTCTACAAATCTACTGAGCTTCAGTGGCAGTTGGAGAGGTCTCAGCTCGAGAAGGAGCTCGATGCCTCTCCGAAGGAAACTGTCGAGCTTTGGTCTAAGGCATGCGACTTTGAGAGGTGGGCAGAAGCTTGTAACGTGGAGGCGACCGAGCTTGAGGCCAAAGTCAAAAGGCTCGAGGAGGCCGCTGCGAGGGAGAAGGCAGAGCTTACGACAAAGTTCACAAAAGCGAATGAAGCCTTTACCAGTGTCTTTACGTCTGGAAGTGCTCCTCCTCCCTCTTAGGTCGGCATGCCTTACTCCTTAGTTTAGGTCTCTTGTAATTTTCTTTCATTCAAATAAATGAAAAACTTTTTGCAAGCTTCGTATGCTGTCATATTTATTTTTTACTTGAATACATGCGCGTGTATGGCCCCTCAACGACCTAACTTCAAATTTCATAGAAATATTTAGGCAAGTTTTGTCGTTGATAAGTTAGGTGTATTCAATCGATGAATGTAACCTTTTAAACCTTAAATCACGCTTCCTCGGGTGGTGAGGGGCGTAGCCCTTTCGACATATGCGACGGGGGTCGTTCAGTGGCAAAGGGGAATCCATCGGCTTACGACTGACGAGCATAATGGGTCATTCGGTGGCGAGGGAGAAGGCCCCTTTGACTTATAGTCGACGAGTATCGGGGGTTGTTTAGTGGCAAGGGGGGATCCCTTGGCATACGGCTGACGACAATGGTCGTTTGATGGTAAGGGGCGAGGCCCCTTTGACTTTCGACCGACCAGTACCGGAGGTCGTTCAGTGGCAAGGGGGAACCCTCGGCTTACGGCTGACGACAAGAGTCATTCGGTAGCGAGGGGCGATGCCCATTCGACTTACGGCCGACGAGGATTGTTCGGTGGCAATGGGTGAGACCCCTTCGACTTACGGCCGATGAGAATGTTTTTGAAGGCTGTTTCAAATGATGTCAAAGAACGATCTACTTTGTATTCATCATGAACAGGCATAGGATAAAAGATGAAGATAGATTTCAATCGTTTACCCCGTTTGTACAATCATTGATAATACTTCTGCAAATGCTCGGCGTCACAGGGATGAGGAAGCTCTCTATCATCCAAAGTAGCAAGTCGGTAGGCAACAGGACCGAGTTCATCGACCACTGTGCAGGGTCCTTTCCACTTCATAGCGAGCTTCCCCTGCTTGAGAATCTCGGGAGTGAAATCAGCCTTACGCAGCACCAAGTCGCCTACACGAAAGCTGTATTTGTGGACATTTGAGTCAAAATATCGGGCCATGCATCCTTTTTGTTATATGAGGATCGCTAAAGCCCGTTTGTGGACCTCATCCACCAGTTGTAGGTTGAGCTCGAGGCCTTCTGGCATGCCCTATTTTGCACTATACGGGTATTCTACTGAACACACGTGGTATTTCTACCTACAATGCATACGTGGGCATGAAATAAGCATAGATATCGATGTATGTGAAATAGTACAAGGGGGATTAGGCCGTACTACGTGGCTAAGGGTAGAGAATGCGAAATGTGAATGCGGGAGAAGTGCGAATGACGTCGTGGTTGTAAAACGACAAGAATGTGTTAGACATGTGTGTGTGATGCATGTATGCATGCATGGATGTGCGTGGAGGTGTGTAGGAAGAGCCATGCAAGTGTGAAAGGGGTTAGGGGTCAATGGCAAACCCCGTAAATTTTTAGAAAGGCGAGGGGCAAAACGGCCATTTGGACTAAAACTGTTGTGCGTACATCCTAAAGTGGTGTGTGCATAAAGTAATGGCAAACTTTTAAATACCTAGATGATGGAGGGGTATTTTAGTCACTTAAAGAGATGCATGCTTATCCAAAAGAGGCTTCTAGGCTTGGATATTTTGGGAGAAGTTTCTTACTTCTTCTTCACTTTTCTTTTCTTTTCCCCGTCATTTTCTTTTCTCTTTTCCTCTTTCTCCCTAGCCTATGGCCGGCCATACCCCTCTCATTTCCTCCTCCTTTTCAATCCAAAACCCTAATTTCTAATCCCAATTAGAAGGAATCGCTAACTTTAAGAGAGAAGAAGATGGAGAAGAAAGAAAGAGAAGGAGAAGAGGAAAACCGAGCTTTTGAGGTAGGAAACTTCTTGGATTTGGAATTCCATTAATTTGTTCTTGCTCTCATGTTTTTATAGCATGATTTACTTAATATGTAATAGGGATAGTCAAAAATCTATGCATCATGTTCAATTTCACAAGTTTTCCCTTGAATTCTTAGCAAACTCATCTCCTTTAAAATTCAGAAATCTTGATGTCTGATTTTGCCTTGATTGTGGTTACTGTAGCTCGAATTAGGGTTCGAAAAAAATATGATCTTGTATATCTTTAAGTTATACCCAAAATCATATAAATTTTGACATAGTTTCAATTCAGAAATTAGGATCAATAAATCCATCTTTACAACATGTCTGTTTGATTTTCAGTGTTGACACAGTTTAGTAAAATTGGCGTAGACACCTGCACACATCATGTACTTTTATGATCTTAGTCTTGTTGGAAAGTTAACAAGTTTTTCTAAAAATTCACCAGAGTGCTTATATGTCGAATTTCTGGCTCAAACATGCCCAAAATTGGCTTCCAATACAGACCCTGAAATCTGTCTTAAAAACAGAATTGACACACTTCACCAATTAATTCACCATAAATCATATAGTTCATATTTGTCATGAAATTTTATATATATATCCATAACTGTCATATATTCAACTTTTATTTATGAAGTTGTGTCAAATTTCCAAGAAAAATGAATGAAATATGTTGATCTTTATGGCTGTTCTTGCAATTCCAGCAAGTTTGAGTGTTGGTTGAATATTGAATCGCATGGTGATGTTAATTTCCCCATCCCATTATGCATGGATGTTGTGCTAATGACGAAATGTTTAGTTATGCTATTGTGATTACATTTGATAATGTGACAATGTTCGTTTATATGACGCCTGCCACATGTTTGTTGAAATGCCCCAATGAATGTGAAGTTAAAGAAACATGGAAATTGGGCCTATATGCTCTTGTATCAAGAACCCTGTTATAAATTGATGATGTTGGAGACATGGATGGCATGGATACACTATTATACATGAATGTGCATGTGATGTGATGAAGGGCATGTCACGTGAGTGCATGACCCAGATTGCTATGTGATGATGCAATGACTGAGGGCATATCACTTAGGTGCATGACCCGTGTTGATGAAAGGAAGTTACTGAACGTGTACCATGCCACCATGATTCCTATAATGAAGCTTAAAATGCTTAACTGGTGAATGAAAAATCTCAATCCTCTCTAATGAGGGTGAGTTAGCGAAACCCGGGGTTTATGTGGGATTTGAGTAAATTGTGGATATGAGGCCTGGACTGAGAAGTTGGGGGGAAATGATTATGTGATATGTGATATGTGATATTTATACCCACTCGCCTTTACCGGGAGTGGAGGGGATATTTATACCCACTCGCCTTTACCGGGAGTGGGGGAGACATACGTGTTGAGTATTGACTCCCCGGATTTGGTTTTGGATGATGAACAAACATAAATATCGTGAACTAACTCTTTGTGAGCGCAGTTATGGAGACCATCGCCAAATTTCTATGAACATCAAAAGCGACGTCTCAAGACTTCTCAAAGCACATGATCGTATGCTTGAAGCTTCGTTGAAGCTCAAGGACCATTATTGAAGTCAAGAGATTCGGAATGAAGCGTTTGAAGACGGCTCGTCAAGTTTTATTTATCGTCTTCTAGCTTCTTTTCGTAGAATGTTAAGCCTTGAGTAGGTCTTACATTTTAATTTTCATAACGCTCATATCTTAGAGCTAGGATCTTAGTAGAAGCCCATAGAATCTTTCCCGAAGCTTAACGCTTCTTATCGCGGCTTCTTGTGCATGTTAGTTAGTTCAAGAAGAAGAACCAACCGACTAGATGGCAATCTAGCTAGTCGGTCGGCAAAGTTTCTTGGACCGACTAGTTCTATATTCCCTGAACTTCTTCTTTTGGTTGTTCTTCAGTTAGTCGGTTCATGTTGTTTCACCGACCGACTAGTTGATGAACTAGTCGATCAGTGGTCCTTCTTTGACCGACTAGTCTGCTTCAGAATAGAGCCGTTGGAGCATTAAATGCCACGAATTTTGCTCTCTCTTTCCTCTATCCTATATATACTTGGAGTGCTGCTTTCATAGCATTCAAGGCTGATATTTATTGAAGTTTAGAGATCAAAGAGAATCAATTAATTCTCATTCAAAGCTCTTTCATTTCTCACTTGAATCTCTCCCTCACTCTTATTTCAAAAGAGAGATTCATTGATTGTGAGCCTTCCAAACCAAGAGTTTGATCCAAGGTCACCAACATCATCCTAGGCCTCTATTGCTGGTCATCTTCTTGGAGCTAGGGTTTGGTGCCTTCACCTTCCCCAAAATCCTCTTTGCCCTAAATCGTAAGTTTTACTCAAGGCATAGGTTTTTGTGGTAAGCATTTCGTATTTCATTTACTATTGTAAGTGTTTTATTCTCGGTTGTGAGAGTTTGTTTGTGATCCTGGGTTGTGGGAGTCACAATTTCATTTGTGTATGATTTGATCTTGTAGAGGTTTCTACAAGTATTTCATAGTGCAAATTTGAGTTAGAAGTTTCTAACTCAAGTATCCGGAGGGGATCCGGGTGTTTGGGACGTAGGATCACCGGGAACAAGTCGGGGAGACTTGGGTGGATCCGAACCCGTTAAATTGTCTGTTTGCGTTTGTTTTCTTTGTTGTCAATATTTACATTTCCTCATTGTTGGTTGAGTTTGCTAGATAATTAGGAATTATCTTCTTAATTATTTTAAAGTACTATTCACCCCTCTAGTACTTGTGCAATAGCTACGTAGGGCATTACATTTGGTATCAAAGCCAAGTACCTAGCTATGTCTTCCAACGACAACAAAACCGTACGTCCACCTTCAGATTATAGCACCTTCAGGAACCGTGAAGGAGCTTCTTCGGTGATGGAAGGACACTCCTCGACAAGGCCTCCTTTCTTCAACGGTAGCAACTGCGGGTACTGGAAATGCCGGATGGAAACTTTCCTTCGGAGTGCTTCACTATGGAGAGCCACGTTGATGGAGTACGTCGAGCCCGAAGAAGAAGATTTCGCTAAGTGGACTACCACGGAGGTCGCTGCAGAGGTAGGCAATGCAAGGCAATGAACGCCTTGCAATGTGCTTTGGAGCCCGAGGACTTCAACAAGATATGCACATGTAAGAGTGCATATCAAATCTGAAACTCCCTCCTCATATTGCATGAAGGAACGAGTAGGGTAAGAGACTCCAAAATCGTTGTTGTGAATAAAGATTACGAGTTATTTCATATGCAACAGGGTGAGAAGATGAAGGAGTATTATGCTCGCTTCGTTGACATCACCAACGAATTGGAGGCTCTTGGGAAAACCTACACCCAAAAGGAGAAAGTCTCAAAGATCATTGACGGACTTCCTTCTTGTTGGGAGAAACGTACCTTTGCCATCAAGGAAGGTAATGGTATGAGTAAATATACGGTTATTCAACTAATGGGTACCTTGATGTCTTATGAGGTACGCAAGGATAGCAAACTAAAGATGCAGGACAAGATGAAGTCCTACTTGAAGCAAGACGAGCCAAAGAAAAAGGCGATTGCGTTCAAGGCCGCTCCATCTACATCCACATCTACCGATGATGAAGACTCGGAAGACGAGTTGGACTTGGAATCCATTGCCATCATAGCAAAGAAGTTCAACCGGTTCTTCCGAAAAGGTAATTTCAAGAACAAATCTAAATTTAGTTCTTCTAACGCCTCCGCTCCTTTGTGCTTTAAATGCAACAAGCCAGGACACATGAAAGCGGATTGTCCTTAAAATAAGCATAAGGAGAAGTGGAAGGCGCCAAAGTTCGACAAGTCAAAGAAGTAAAAGAAAGGGTACAAGAAAGGACTTGTCGGGACATTCACCGACTCTGACAAGGACTCCTCAAGTGGAGAGTCGGATGATGAGCAAGTTGAGCAAGCACACATGTGCTTCATGGCAAGAGAGGAACATGATCAAGGATCTTCCTCCGATGATAGCGAGGATGAAGGCGATGAGGTAACTATGGATGAACTTAGATTAGCTAACGAGCAAATATGGTCTAAGTATTCTAAATTAGTAAATAGATATACTAAGATAAAAGATGAGCTGGCTAGCATCCAAACCTCGCCTAAACCTATCATCATCAACAACGACACCGTGGTTGAAGATTTGAGAAATGAGATTGTAAATCTCAAATCTCAACTTGAGCATGTTCATATCGAGGAATCGGATGAACATGAGATGGCGGATTTGATTTCTCGAAACTCAACTTTGAGTATTGAGAATGAGAATCTCAAGTCTCGTGTTTCTGTACTCACATCACAAGTATCCACTTTGGATGCTTCTATGCATTCTCTCACCGAGAAGTATGAGTGCACATTAGGCCGAATTAATAAATTCAATAAAGGTAAGGACATTTGGATAATATCCTAAATGACTTACTTCCAACCAATCACCACATTGGCTGGGGGTATAAGATGAGAAATTCGTCCAAGTCAGCCACTACCTTTGTTAGGCCAACTTCTGATGCCTCAACGAGTGGGAGCAAACACTCTATTGGTAGTTCATCTACCAATGGTGCTTCCACTTCGTACACACCCTCGTTTGGAAAGAAACACACTTTGGATGGACCTCCAAAGAAGGGTCATGCTTATATGTACACCAATACCATGCCACGTAGGAACACACATCCTACTCCACATGTTCACACATATGATGATTTTTATGCACCACATCCACGGGCACGTGCACACCATGTGAGACACCCTCACGCACGTGTTCCTCCACATGCATATGTACACCCACATCATCATATGAATAAGTATCATCATGCACCATTTCATCATGTGCCATATGCCTATCCACGACATGCATCACGTAGAAATCAACAACGTATGCATGCTCCCAATAGGAATAGGGCTCCCAAAATCTTCACTATTTGGAGCCCGAAGAACACAAGCATGAATGAAAAACAAGCTTACATGAATTCGTACTTTATGAATGTCGTGCATAATGATGATTTCATTGGGAAGTCTAAGTCCAATTGGACTTGGTGGACTTGGCTTCCAAAGGTCTAATATTTTAGGACCCAATGACCTTGGGTACCATGGAATGATATGTTTATCTTTAGGTACTCAAGAAAAAGAAACGGAGCAACAAATCCAAATTTAGCTCCAAGAATAATTGGATACTCGATAGCGGGTGTTCAAAACACATGACGGGTGACGCTCAATTGCTCTCCAGAGTGGTGCCCATTGCAAATGGAAACCGCGTAGTCTTTGGAGGCAACGAGAGCGGAACCATCATAGGTGTTGGTAAAGTTGGTAATCCTTCTAAACCACTAATAAGTGATGTTTACCTTGTTAAAGGATTAAACCAAAATCTTATTTCAATAAGCCAACTTTGTGACAAAGGTTACAAAGTTAGCTTTGCGAAAGGAATGTGCCATATTTTGAATAAAAATACTAATGATGTATTATTCTCTGGCACACGCCATAAGGATATTTATATATTAGATCTTCCAAAATCACATGAACAATGTCTCATTGCCAACACAAGTGAACAACACTTATTGCATCGACGTTTTGGTCATATGAACTTTGGAACACTCTTTAAACTTTCCAAGTTAAATTCTATTAGAGGCTTCCCTAAGCTTGTCTTTCAAAAGAAAAGCTTTTGTGACTCGTGTCAACGAGGCAAGCTTCCAAAATCGCCTTTTAAACCTAAGAAAAGTATTTCTTCTAAGCGGCCTCTAGAGCTATTACATCTAGGTCTTTTTGGGCCAACTAGAGTTGCTTCATTAGAAAATGCACGATATGGACTTGTCATCGTTGATGAATTTTCTAGATTTACTTGGGTATTTTCCTTAAGTAATAAAAATGATGCTTTTGAAAACTTCACAATATTTGTTAAGAAAGTACAAAATCTCATTGGAACCACCATTGTCACTATTCGTAGTGATCATGGAGGGGAATTTGAGAATGAGTCTTTCTCAAATTTTTGTGATGAAGTTGGTATTACTCACACCTTCTCTTTCCCTCGCGCACCTCCTCAAAATGGTGTTGTTGAGAGAAAGAATAAGACGCTAGTGGAATGTGCTCGCACTATGCTTGATGATAGCCAACTTGGCCATCAATTTTGGGCGAAAGCGGTACTTACCGCTTGCTGTGTGTTTAATAGGATACTTTTGAGGCCCGACACCAAACAAACTTGTTATGAATTGTTGTTTGGTAGATTGCCTCAAGTTAAACATTTTCGAGTTTTCGGTGTAAAATGTTTTATTAAAAACACGTATGGTAGTTTGGACAAATTTGATCCAAGATCCGATGAGGGGATATTTGTTGGATATTCCTCCTATAGCAAAGCCTACCGGATATACAACAAACGAACCTCAACGATCGAGGTATCTCTTCATGTTTCATTTAATGAAGGGTTTGTCCCAACTAGAATTACTAATGATGATGACTCCATGGATGTTTTATGTGATTCTATTGGTAATTCTAATTCTATTAATTCTAATGTTACTAACCCTACTAATGAATCTTTTGAGAATGTCCCTAGTGATCAGGGAATTCCCAAACGGCTTCATACCGTTCGTGACCATCCTCATGAGCAAGTCATTGGCAACATCCTTGATAGTGTCAAGACGAGATCTCAAGTCAACTACTTCACTCATTGTGCCTTTGCCTCCTCAATAGAGCCAAAGAATATTAACGAAGCGTGCGAAGATAGTGCTTGGATCTTAGTCATGGAGGAGGAACTCATTCAATTCGAGAGGAATGAAGTTTGGGAGCTTGTTCCATTGCCATCGAAGAACCACACCGTTATAGGAACGAAGTGGATTTTCAAGAACAAGACCGACGAGAACCAAATCGTCGTCCAGAACAAAGCTCGGTTAGTAGCTCAAGGCTACCGGCAAGAGGAAGGTATTGATTTCGAAGAATCCTTTGCTCCGGTAGCTAGATTAGAATCTATTAGATTATTGTTATCTTTTGCATGCCATAAAGATTTTAAACTCTTTCAAATGGATGTAAAAAGTACGTTTTTAAACGGAGATATTGTTGAGGAAGTTTATATTTCTCAACCTCCGGGTTTTATAAATGAAAAATTTCCAAATAACGTTTTCAAACTTAAGAAAGCACTTTACGGTTTGAGACAAGCTCCTCGAGCTTGGTATGACCGTCTAAAGAATTTTCTTTTGGATTTAGGTTTTAAAATGGGAGAAGTTGATTCTACATTATTTGTTAAGTATTCGAATAATGATTTTATTTTAGTTCAAATTTATGTTGATGATATCATTTTCGGTGCTACTAACTTCACTCTTTGCGAAGAGTTTTCTAATGTTATGAAGGATCAATTTGAGATGAGCCATATGGGTGAGCTCAAGTATTTCTTAGGTCTCCAAATTCGCCAAATGAACGATGCAATCTTCATCCACCAAACCAAGTACACGGTGGAGTTGCTAAAGCGATTTGGAATGGAGAATGCCTCCGGGAAGAAGACTCCAATGAGCACTACTACACATCTTGATAAAGATACAGGCGGCAAAGATGTAGACATTCGTCTATATCGAGGTATGATAGGTAGTTTATTATATCTTACTGCTAGTAGGCCCGATATTATGTTTGTCGTATGTGTATGTGCTCGTTATCAGTCTCAACCTAAAGAATCTCACTTAGTAGCGGTAAAACGTATTTTCCGTTATTTAAGTTACACACTTGACTTTGGATTACTTTATCCAAAGTCTAGCACATATGAGTTAATCTCATATAGTGACGCAGATTATGCGGGATGCAAATCTGACAAGAAAAGTACTAGTGGCACTTGCCATTTTATAGGAAATTCTCTTGTCTCTTGGTTTTCCAAGAAGCAGAATTTCGTATCACTTTCAACCACCGAGGCGGAATATATTGCCGCCGGTGCTGCGTGTGCTCAGGTTCTTTGGATGAGACACACTCTTAAAGACTTTAGTATAAACTGTGATACTTGCCCTATCATGGTGGACAACCAAAGTGCAATATGTCTCTCTAAGAATCCTGTACACCATTCCCGTTCTAAACACATAGATGTTCGTCACCATTTCTTAGATGATCATGTTGCTAAAAAGGACATCATTTTAGTGTACGTTGAAACCCAGAAGCAAATCGCCGATATTTTCACGAAACCACTCAAAGAAGACTGCTTTGTGCGGTTACGTCGAGAATTGGGGATTATGGGTGAATCCGAGATTTAGGATTCATATTTTGTTCAATACTCTTGCATGATATTAAATTTCTTCATATATGCTCATGCTAGAATTATTGAGATTTTTTGGATTTTTGATGAATTTTCGGAATTTATGCTCGAAATATTCATGAACGTCTTATTTAAGATTTTCGATGTTTTATGGGGTAGTATAATGTTATATGAGAGTATTTCGATGTTTCGTCCAAGTGCGCGTAGGAGAGAACTCAAAATTTCAAATTCTAAATTTTTTGGACTCTTTTAGTCGGTTCATCTTCATTGACCGACCGACTAGATTGCGTTCTAGTCGGTCAGTGAATGAACTCAGACCAACTAATTCATGCCCTAATTTTGGCCTCAGTTACTGTTTGCACTTAGTCGGTTCAAGCTCATTGGCCGACCGACTAAATCGTCATCTAGTCGGTCAGCGCTTGAACTGTGACCGACTAACTGCGCGGGGACTGATGTGTCTTTTCGAATTCCAAGTCGATTAAAACACCCTCGCACCGATTAGAATCTATTCTAATCGGTGCATCCCTCTTCTCTTAGCCTCTAAAACCCGCGACCCCCCGAAAACCTTCGACTTCCTCCGCCGATTTCGCCGTTTTCCGGCCATCTCCACCGCTTGCCGTCGATCCCTAGCCGATCTTCCTCCTAGGTATCACTCTCCTCTAGCTGTTTAGGGTTTGATTTCAGCTTCTAGGGTTAGATCTCAATCGATTTTCGTCGGTTTAGGGTTTGCTCTTAGGGTTTGTGTTAGGGTTTGATCTTAGGGTTTCGACCTAGATTTCTAGCTTGATTGTGCGTGTCTCATCTCGATTATGGCAAAGACAAGCATCCCCATTGAACCCTCTCGTCCGTCACCCATGACCGTAGAGTCTCCGTCTACGGACCCCCCCCCCCCCCCCGGCAACCCAAACGTCGTTCCAAATCGACCCATCCTTCGTCTTCTTCGCCTCCTCTTAAGAAGAGAGGACTGCGACCTCTAAACCAAGAGCTCAATCTCAGCCCAAGACCAAGCCAGCTTCATTCCGTGCACCCACTCCTCCAGCTGATTCTGACTCCGACAAAAAATATATTCTAGAGTCCGAGCCTATCGCTAGGGCTCCTACTCCTCCACCTCGTTCTAGCACTCGTCAGCCTAAGGGGAAGGCTCCCATGCTAGTTGGTGGTGTCGATATATCGCTATGTCGTGATGACCCGTTGTGTCTCGCGGCATACAATCGTATCGAACACTGTCCACTGTTATTGGAGCACTTCGTTCAGTTCTCCGACTTCCCTCATCTAGCCGATCTCCTTTCTCATAGTGGTCTTATCGATTATCTTCGTTATGACCCTAAGGCGAATCCACACCCGTACCCCCGTCTAGTCAAGCTTTTCTATGTGAACCGTGTTCGCGGTCAGTATGACGAGACCCATTCCATTGAGACGACTGCCTTGGGGACACCGATAGTCCTCACGGCAGAAATCTTAGGGGATTTGATTGGTGTCTCCTCTTCTGGCCTTCTTCCTGCCGATATCTCTATCGATGACATTTCTGCTCTTGACCAGACCATGCTCTCCGAGATGTTCCATGTTATCCCTCCCGCCATGATTGGCGTTCCATCCAAATCTTTCAAGTCCAATGCTTGGGTCTTGAATCTTATCCTGAAGTTGTGCCTCCTTCCGAAGTACGACTCATCGAGCTTGCCATCCCAACCATTCCTTAAGCTGATCTACGCTCTCTTCATGGGGAGTGAGATCAATTGGGCTAGGATTATTCTTGATAAGATGGATTCTTTCGAATGTATCCGAAAGTCCACGAAATCTGCTCACATCCCATACCCTTGCCTTCTGACACTTGTCTTTCGTCACTTCGGTATCCCTATCCCTCCCGATGATGAGCGTCCTCTTGGTCCCCCTCTGAATGTGACGGCCGTCAAGAAGTCTCTTGCGGCGCTTCGTCACGTTCAGAGGACGACCCCTTCAGCTTCTGCCTCTGCTTCAGCTGCTCCTCCTACTCCTACTCTCGCTGAGCTTGCACGTTTATTGAGACGTGTGGAGTCTCGTTTTGCTCGTTCTGAGGCGATGCTAGCTCGCATCTGCTCTCACTTGGGCATTGAGATTCCTCCGTCATTTTCTGACGAGGAGGAGATGGATGAGGATGAGCTCCAGGAGCTCGTTGGATCTGCTGCTCGTGCTGCTGCTACTTCTACCGATGCTCCCGAGAGCACACCTGTTGCCACCATCCCTTCGGTGGATACTTCGTCTGGTGCTCCCAAGGCCACTCCCGTTGCGACTCTCCCATCCGTGGACACTCCTGCTGACCCGGTGACCACCACCCCTCCTGCAGAGCCAGCTGCTGCTGCTGACCCTGCATCCACCTCCTGAGCCTGCTTGGAGGACTCTCCCTATGCACTATGGATGATATATCTTGTAGTGAGAGTGTGGGTTAGGATAGTTTGGGTGGTTATGATTTTTGATGTATTTTTGATGTTTTGATGATACACTTTTGATGTATGTGCGATATATGTTGTATGTTGTGCCCCGATCTCTCGATCGTTATTTTGTATGTTGGCAGATGTATACATTTTGTTGTATCATGTTCTTATATATATATATATTTTTTTTTTTTTTTTGAAAACCCAGAAAAATCCCCAACCCCCTCCCCCTGCCTTCGGCTTTTTTAGGAGGGTAAGGCGAGAGCCCGGTCGAGACTATGCAAACTGGGGGGAAACCGCCGTGCCCCCAACGGCCCCCGGGTTAGTCCGAGAGGGGAGATGTAGCCCCAGGGTAAATAATTCCACAACAAATTCCACAATAATTACCAAGTCACGGCGGCCATAGGCCTCGAACCCCGCACCCCTTGGCTTTGGAGCGGAATGACTTACCACTGGAACACCCTCTCGTGGGCTATATATATATATATATACATCGTGTTGCCATTCATTTCTGTGTGCACATTATAATTTTTGTCTCTGATGTTGACTTCGTCGCTCGACGATTACTCTTGATTTAATAGAAATTATTTCTATGAAAATATAGAATTGTTTTCAAGGCACTTAATTCATCAAGAATGTTGATATTGTAGAGTATATTCCATAACTCAATACGAGAAATTAATTTGAGTTTTGATGATTTTATTTTTCGATTATCAACTATGGTCTCATTGACACGCTTTGATTTACTTCGTATTTTCCTTTGGTGTCATTTGGACCGTGGTCGTATTCTACGACTCCCGTGCTTTAATTTTAGCCATTGTTGTTGTCGTTGATCTCCTCCCGCTCTTTTTGCTAAAGCCAAAGGGGGAGAGAATTAATAATAACGATGTGCTAATTGATAATTCAAAGCAATTTACCGTGAATCTAATTTTATATGTTAGATTCAGGGGGAGTTAAGATATAAAAAAGGATTTCAAATCCGATATTTCAATAATTGAATTCTCATTTTATACTTTACTCGTCTGCTTGATGCGTATGATTATTATTTAATTTGGAATTAACGTGTCGTCAATGCAGGAGGAGTAAGTAAATTTAATTTGAATCATTATTTTTGATTATTATTTATGTTGGTTTGTCATCACCAAAAAGGGGGAGAATGTTGAGTATTGACTCCCCGGATTTGGTTTTGGATGGTGAACAAACATAAATATCATGAACTAACTCTTTGTGAGCGCAGTTATGGAGACCGTCGCCAAATTTCTATGAACATCAAAAGCGACGTCTCGAGACTTCTCAAAGCACATGATCGTATGCTTGAAGCTTCGTTGAAGCTCGAGGACCATTATTGAAGTCAAGAATTCGGAATGAAGCGTTTGAAGATGGCTCGTCAAGTTTTATTTATCGTCTTCTAGCTTCTTTTCGTAGAATGTTAAGCCTTGAGTAGGTCTTACGTTTTAATCTTCATAACGCTCATATCTTAGAGCTAGGATTTTAGTAGAAGCCCATAAAATCGTTCCCGAAGATTAACGCTTCTTATCGCGGCTTCTTGTGCATGTTAGTTGGTTCAAGAAGAAGAACCAACCGACTAGATGGCAATCTAGTCGGTCGGCAAAGCTTCTTGAACCGACTAGAATGCCTTCTCAAATTTCAGCTCCCTTACGGTTTACAGTTAGTCGGTCAAAGAAGGTTCACCGACCGACTAGTTGTGAAACTAGTCGGTTAGGAATCCTTCTTAGACCGACTAGTTGAGCTTCCACTGTTCAGCCTAACTTACTGTTTACAGTTAGTCGGTCAAAGCACAACGACCGACCGACTAGTTGAGAAACTAGTCGGTTGAAAGTTGTTCTTAAACCGACTAGCTGTATTTGAACTCAGCCTATTTGATTTCACCTGTTAGTCGGTCAAAGTTCACTCACCGACCGACTAGTTGTGAAACTAGTCGATTGGCAAGTCTTCTTGGACCGACTAGTTCTATATTCCCTGAACTTCTTCTTTTGGTTGTTCTTCAGTTAGTCGGTTCATGTTGTTTCACCGACCGACTAGTTGATGAACTAGTCGATCAGTGGTCCTTCTTTGACCGACTAGTCTGCTTCAGAATAGAGCCGTTGGAGCATTAAATGCCACGAATTTTGCTCTCTCTTTCCTCTATCCTATATATACTTGGAGTGCTGCTTTTATAGCATTCAAGGCTAATATTTATTGAAGTTTAGATATCAAAGAGAAGCAATTAATTCTCATTCAAAGCTCTTTCATTTCTCACTTGAATCTCTCCCTCACTCTTATTTCAAAAGAGAGATTCATTGATTGTAAGCTTTCCAAGCCAAGAGCTTGATCTAAGGTCACCAACATCCTCCTAGGCCTCCATTACTGGTCATCTTCTTGGAGCTAGGGTTTGGTCCCTTCATCTTCCCCAAAATCCTCTTTGCCCTAAATCGTAATTTTTACTCAAGGCAAAGGTTTTTGGGGTAAGCATTTCGTATTTCATTTATTTCGATATTGTAAGTGCTTTAGTCTCGGTTGTGAGAGTTTGTTTGTGATCCCGGGTTGTGGGAGTCACAATTTCATTTGTGTATGATTTGATCTTGTAGAGGTTTCTACAAGTATTTCATAGTGCAAATTTGAGTTAGAAGTTTCTAACTCAAGTATCCGGAGGGGATCCGGGTGTTTGGGACGTAGGATCACCGGGAACAAGTCGGGGAGACTTGGGTGGATCCGAACCCATTAAATTGTCTGTTTGCATTTGTTTTCTTTGTTGTCAATATTTACATTTCCGCATTGTTGGTTGAGTTTGCAAGATAATTAGAAATTATCTTCTTAATTATTTTAAAGTACTATTCCCCCCCCCCCCCCTCTAATACTTGTGCAGTAGCTACGTATGGAATTACAATACGGAGGTTGTGTTATTATGTGGAGATCCTCACTCCTGCCAGGGACGGGGGAGCTGAGAGGCCCGGTGTTGTACAGTGCCTGTGTCCACTGTGCCGTGTGCTATATTCACCCTAAATTTGGGGTGAAGTCCAGGTCCTGGTATCACACAGTTTACCCAAGTTCCAATTAATTCAATTATAAAACAATAAAATAAGAATTTGTGTGTTACTCCTTCTGCTGGCAGCACTTCCCCTTCCCTTTGCCTGTTTCTTTGTGACTATGTGCCATCCCTTAGACACTTGCACTTATCTTATTAGATAATGGTTACTTGAACACTTGTGTTATTATTATTATTATTATTATTCGTGCTAATCCTTTTCTTACAGTAACTCGACATTGGACCGCAGGTATGATCCCCTACTTAGTTATTTATTTTTTATTACGTTTCTTAGCTTACATGCGTATTCTCTTGCCTTGCTTTGTGGATTAATAACCTTAGAACGGTGATCCAAATCCAAGTGGATTCCTACTGGGGCACGCATTGACGTGCTCCTTCCTATTTTTCAGGTAGCAGTGGTAGCATGGTTGGCGGTGGCTTGGAGTTGGGTTTCAGGGGTAGACTTGGTGTGAGCTGTAGCTGTGTAGCGTGACATATTTGACATGGGAGGTGGAGAGCGGCGGTGTATGTGTAGTGGTGCATTTGGACTATGTATGTAAATGAAAGTTGTTATATAAATTTGTTGTTGTGGTTCTATATTATTTATGAGTTGTTGATATTATAATGGAGCTTCACTTGTACTATCCCAGCATGTGCGCAGTGGCCTGCTTATTCAGTTACTTCTTTCTCTTCCTATTTCCTCTCTCTTCACCCTCACTCTTCAGGATACTTGGAAAAAATAAAAATAAAAATTAACGCCGGGTATTCTGGGGAATGGGGCGTGACACCTTCTGAGTTTCTTTCTTCATCATAGTATTGGAGACGAAGCGGTCACTCATTGACCTCTACAGGGACGACAGCTTTGCATCCAAGGCCAACATGAATGGAGTTTCCCCCGTCGAGGTTTTGTGGGTCATTCTATACGACCATAGTATGCCGAGGATTTTGTCCGGCCAAGTCCCTTCGAGCCCAGTTATTTTCTTCCGAGGGCCCGAGGATGCTTTTGTCGACTGCTTCCGCCAATCCATTCGACTGTGGATAAGCGACGGAGGCAAAGTGCAACTTGATCTTCAGCTCTGAACAGAAGTCTCTGAAGCCAACGCTGTCGAACTGTGTCCCATTGTCCGTCGCCATTGATTGTGGGACGTCAAAACAACAGATGATGGGCTTTCAGACGAAGCTTTGAGCTTCCTTCCAGGTGATCTGGGACAGAGGTTCCGCCTCGATCCACTTTGTGAAGTAGTCGATCGCCACTATTAGTTATTTCCATTTCCCACTCGCTGGCTTGAATGAGCCAAGGAGGTCTAGTCCCCATCTGGCGAAAGGAACTGGACTGATGATGGAGATCAGATTAGTTGGTGGGGCCGAGCTGATCTTTGAGAACTTTTGGCAGGTCGAGCACCGTCGAACATATTCGACGGAATCTTTGAACATCGTTGGCCAAAAATACCCTTGTCTCATGACCTTCATGGCTATGGATTTTCCTCTGTAGTGGTTTTTGCAATCACCCTTGTGGATCTCTTGGATCACGTAGTGTGCTTCCTGTGGGGTTAAGCATTTAAGATAGGGGAAGATGTCATACCTGGTTCATCGTCTTTTGTACAATGAACCATCTCGAATTGGTAGGCCTTCTTTTCTAGTTTTTGTGCCTCCACTGGGTCGGTCGGCTTCTCTTCTGTGTTTAGGTTACAGATTATGGGGTCCATCCAAGTGATCCCTTGGTCGAGGCTTAAGAGCTATTGCACCAGCTCGTTGAGATGGAGTAGACGTTGTACATACACGGTCTGACCAAGTCCCGTGGCGGAGGAGGATGCAAGCTTCGACAAGGCATCAGCTCGATGATTCTTCGACCTTGGCACACGATGGATTTCCATACATGTGAACTTGGCGAGCTCCGCTTTAGTGACTTGCATGTAACTCTGCATGGAGTCTTCGCAGGCCTCGAAGGTCCCATTCAGTTGGTGGACGACGAGGCTGGAGTCGCTGAGAATTTGGACCACTCTCGCCCCTAAGGCTCAAGCCAATCGGAGTCCGTTGATGGTCGCTTCATATTCAGCACCATTGTTAGTGGTTTGGAAATCGAAGCGAAGGATGTATTCGAATATATTGCCCGTTGATGTTTGGACAATTATTCCAGCCACACTTCCAGCTTGAGTGGCTGAACCATCGACTTGTACGATCCAGGTTCCATCATCTTCAATTGCATCATTCGCTCCCTTTGGTGGATCGATACTTGTTGAGGGTAAGGGGGTAGACTCAGGTAGTAAGCTAGTTGTACATACCTCTTCTTGTGGGCCGTCGTTGTAAGTGAGTACGATGATAAAGTCGACAAGAGCCTGCCCTTTGATGGCGGTCCTCAATTTAAACTGGATGGTGAATTTGCTTAATTCGACCACCCACTTCGTCATTCTCCCTAAACGATCGACCCTCTTCAGGGTCTACTCTTAGGGAGTGTCGGTGAGGACCAGGATGGTGTGCGCTTGGAAGTATGGTCGTAACCTCCTTGCAGATTGGACCAATGCGAAAGCCATCTTTTCAATCCTCGAGTAGTTGACCTTCATGCCTCGGAGAACCTGACTGACGTAGTAGATGGACCACTGTACCCTTGCGTCTTCGTTGACGAGCGCCGAACTTACGGCCTCCATAGTAGCGGCCAGATAACTGATGAGCTGGTCATCTTAATCCGGCTTGGTCTGGAGTGGTGGGCTGCGAAGGTACTCCTTTAACTCGGAGAAGGCTTTTTTGCAGTCTGCATCCCATTCGATGACTCTCTTGCCACTTGACGCGGATGCTATCGCCTTTCTCAACACCTTGAAGAAGGGCAACGACCTCTCGACTGACTTATACAAGAATCTTCCCAAGACAGCTATCCTTCCGTTCAGCTTTTGGAGCTCTTTGAGAGTCGAGGGTTCCTTCATCGTGACGATTGCAGCGATCTTGTCGCGGTTGGCCTCGATCCCTCGATTCGTCAGCATGAAATGAGGAACTTCCCCGACCGAACCCCGAAGGTACATTTGGCAGGGTTTAGCCGAAGGTTGTATCGTCGGATCTGTGCAAATATCTCACGGAGGTCTGTGACATGATCCGTTGGCTTCTTCAACTTAACCAACATGTCGTCAACGTAAACTTCTAGGTTTCGTCCTATTTGAGCCACGAAGACTTCATTCATCATGCGTTGGTACGTGGCCCCTGCATTTTTCAAACCAAATGGCATTTGGTGTAACAAAAATACCTCGATCAGTGATGAAAGAAGTTTTCTCCTCATCCTCTGGTGCCATCTAGATCTGGTTGTATCCTGAGAATGCGTCCATGAAGCTGAGGAGCTCGTAGCCCGAAGCACTGTTGACCAGATGGTCGAATCGTGGTAGGGGGTAGCTGTCCTTTAGGCATGCTTTATTGAGGTCAGTGAAGTCGACGCACATTCGTATTTTCCGTTCGCCTTCTTGACCATCACAACGTTCGAGAGCCATTCAGGGTATTTGACTATTCAAATGAAGCCGGCTTCTAGAAGTCGATCCACTTCTTCGATCACAGCCTTCATTTTTTCGCCTCCTATGTTTCTCTTCTTTTGCTTTGTGGGTCTAGAAGTCCGGTCGACCTCCATCTTGTGGGATGCTACTTTGGGGTCGATGCCAGGCATATCCTTCGGGGTTCAGGCAAAGATGTCGGTGTGTTCTCTTAGGAGGGTGATTAACTATTCCTTTAGGTCGAAAGGGAGCATCGACCCAGTAGAGACAGTTTTTCCATCTTCTTTGGAGATTCGGATGTTCTCCGTTTCTTCAACTGCGACAAGTCGTCAATCTTCGACCCGTGGGTCGATTGGATCTACCTGCTCGATCCTCCTTAGAGCAGCGGACAGCGTGTAGCACGACCGTGCCTGTTTCTGATTCCCTCTTGCCTTTCCGACTCTCTCGGGGGTCTGGAATTTGATCATCTGATGGAAGGTTGAGACCACCACTTCTATAGCGTTCAGTAATGGTCTTCTGATGATCCCATTATACGCCGAGTTGATCTTTACCACCATGAAACTGGTTAGGCGAGTGATTTGTCGGGGATATGTGCCGAGGGTCACCGACAAGGTAATGATGCCCGCTTTTGGGGCAGAATGCCTGGTGCCACCAGAAGCCCCGAACAAGGCGTCAACTCCACGGATGACATCTTCATCCTCTCCAATGTAGTGAAGAAGAGTATGTCTCACGAGCTTTCGGTGTCGACAATTAACCTTTTTACGACGATCTCTTTGATGGTAGTCGTGATGACGATGGCATCATCATACGGCAGTTCCACGCCTTCAAGATCTTCATCCGAGAAGGAGATAGGCGACGTAGAGTCTTTGGGGGCACTTTCGCCCCACAGATACTGTCATCAACCTTTCGATGTAAGAACTCTAGAGAGAGGTCGATAACTCTGGGTGCGGGGGACCACCCATTATCATGCTGATGAGACCGACGCTGGGAGGTCCCGTGGCATCCTCGGAGGATGTGGAGGGGTGAGTCGACATGGTCGAGTGATTCATCGATCGGGATGTCAAATCGTGGTTTCACACAGACCGTGCCAAACTGTTAAGGCCAAAATTGACTGAGACAGTTGTCAAGCTGACGTAGACTCGAGATGCTGAGTCAATGCCTCATCAGTAGTTGGAATGGGACCTTCGGTTGGAAGAACCAGGGTCGGGTAATGGTAGTTGATGATGGTGCGATGCTACGATCAACCTTCGAGTAGCAGTTGCGTCAATCGATCAAGGATAGGAAGCTCAGTGACGACCTTCGACGCTGGATAAGGACCGACGTTCTGCACCACAGGGACACGTTAGGGGGGTTGGATCTTTGTTTCGACCCAAATCTCCTTCGATGCTTAAATTATTGTGAGTAAATTAAGGGAGAGAGTGAGCTTGGTACAGCTGAGATCGACCCACGGAGGTTCGTCTCAAGACTGGCGACGCAAGCTCGAACGTATAAGGAATATTAGTTGTGAAAGTAGAGTTCTATGTCTTAGATCTCGTACCTTGGAATTGGAACCCCTTTACCTTCGTTCTTTGGTCTAATTATAGGTAATTCCCCCTTGATGGTGTGTAACTATCCCCTCATTAATTCAGGCACGATCTTCTCCGGGATTCGAGTTAACGGCTGCCCATTTACTCGGCCCTATTAACTTTTCCTTGAATATTAGCGCCAGCCCAACGGTCGAATGACCCATTCGTCTGACTCGGTAGTACCCCGCTATGAGCAGGGGGTATCGGATTGCGAATACCAAATGCGTCGGGTATGCGGATACTCCAGTTGGATTCGTACCCGTGTACTAACAAAACTACACACCCAAAAATCCTCAAATGAGAGATATTTGTTGGTGTTCCGTTTGCTAGTTGCATCAGGGAATAAATCTGATTTCCGAGGGATCCGAGTCTTATTTATGAAGCAGCATGCAAGATTGCATGTCGCTATGCAGTCAACAGCAACTGGAATCAATGGACGTGTAATCCATTGGAGTCGTTTTTAACAATCGACTTTTCAAACCCATTTTCGGTTTGAACACATACTTCAGGGTGTTCAACTTTTATTCCAGTTGCAAATTATTTTTATATCCCAGTTTTATCCATTGTGCCCTCAATTTTAATAATTGTCCTAATAGCTTTTCGAAAAGCTGCACTGTAGTTGGATAATAGGCCTACAATGACCATTTAGAGGATGATAACTATAGTAAGGTACTTTATCGACCATGCATGATGAGTGGATAAATATCCCTCAAGTACTCTCAAGGAAAAAGTCTTATTATTTTATTTTTAATAGAGATTGGTTTTCACTCCATAGAATGGAGAGCCACCCTTATGAAGAATCTTCGTGCTCTGCGGGTTATTTTATAGGTTTGTGATAAGATGGAGTGCACCATCACCGATCCAAGGTGTCTGAACCACTCGTATCAAAGTATAAACTGTTACAAGATCGGGCACATTTGTGTGCTCAGTTTTTTTCGAATTTCGTATGGACCTTTTGAAGGTACATTCAAATGCTCAAGTATGGTCTTCAGGCCATTATTTATCGTGAGTCATTATATACGAATATTCAGTATTTTATTTATTTCATTAGTTTGTTTCACTATGGATTTCGTATCGACGAAAATCCTTGAAACTTTTTTTTCCATATTTTCGATAGTATACTAGGCATCCTCACATTTTGTTCAGGAGTTTACATACTTGCAATGTTTGATCCTCAATTCAGACATCCCAAGATAGTACTTAAAAACTATCGTAGAGTGGGATGCTTTTGATAGCATGCGTCATGAGTGATCATGTGGATGGTTTATCGACAATATAGATCTTACCGGACCTTATTGGTCTTGGTTAGCCGTTGCTATTTCTTGTCGAGGTATACTTTATCTTGCCTTTCCCTTTCTTTTGTTGTTCCTTGTAATTTCTATGCTTCTCATGTTTCCATTTCTCCGCTTTTATAAATTTCTTGGAGAAAGGTAGCATTAGCCTCACTTTGGAGGTGGATACAAGGATGCAAGCTCACCCTATTTCTTTCTTCCAGTTTTTAAGTTTTTTGGAAGAAGAACCATTGGTTTTTCTAGGAAGACATTTATTAGGGTGTGAGCTCCTCTTGTTTCTTTTCTTCCATTTATTTCTTTCTTTCTTTCTCTTTTTTTTCAGTTGTGGAAAAAGAAACACGACTCAAGGGGCAAATGCAAAGGAGCGATACACATTCATTTATATATTTCTCACTTATTCTGTCAAGTCACGACTTCAGGCATGATTTTATTATTTATTTTTAATGACAGAATTATTGCTCAGGGCTAGATTTAAGAATCATGCCCTGTGAGGTGAGATCACTTAGCAGTGATCTGGCATCCTTTTGGTGTCCATATTGGTCTGTAATTAAACTATAGATATTGTAGGATCTATTAACCGTGGAGTGCTCATCTTGTGTCTAGAAGATGACAACAATGACTTTTGCATCGCTTTGCATTTATTTATTTGTTTATAAGGGAACAAGGATATTGGCATTTTCAATGCAACTTCAGGTCCAATTGCCAATAATATTTATTCAAAGATTTGAAAACAATAATTGCAAAGATTTGAAAACAATAATTGCAAGATGGGCCATTATGCATAATTATTTATAAGCACAATGGCATGAATTGATATAAGACTGTAAATTATATTATGTAGAGGCAATTTATAATGAATAGGCTAATTGTGTTGATCGGACAGTCACCACATAAAAATAATGTCCCAAAATTCATATTACAATCCATATTACACAAATTGAAGAGAAAATAACAATGTTGGAAACCACTTATGTCCCATTGAAAATCTTCATCTTCAAGAGTGTCCTATGCCTCCATAGAAATGGTCATCAGTCTTGGGCATTACATATATTTACTCACTACAATTTCTCTCAAAAGAAAAAGAAAGTGTATGAAAAGTAAAATGTGGGACTAAACAGTCGATCCAAAACCACAATTAGCCATTCATGTAAAATTTGTGCTCATTAAACATGTTCATAACGCATCACAAGCATCACAGAGTCAGAATATGATAAATACATCAATTTTAACACTTAATAACTATTCAAATCACGGGTTGATGTTATACACCATTAGGTTAGGTAACTAACGGCAAAGCGGTTGCAGGATCTTCATAATTATTAAGTTAATGCCCGCACAACATTTCATAAATTTATCCCAGAAAATGTGGCAGAAAAGTGTGATGCAAGTCATATAAATATGATCCAAAGATTGGCATCATATATTAAAATATGTTGTAAATCAGTTGTGCAAATAAGGGCCAATTCAAATAAATTTGAATGGTGCCCTATTATATTTTTTTTGTAAAAAAAGGAAAGATTTCCTTTTTATGCCCCCAAATATTTTGTTTTGTAAAAAGAAAAGATTTCCTTTTTATGCCCCTATAAATCCGCAAAAGTCTCCACTTGACACTTTTTAAATCCGCATATTTTTCCCTATTTTTCCATTTATTTATGGTCTTAAGGCCCTCTCCCTTTTATTCTTTTTTGTATGAAATTCGACCTTTTAAACGAAAA
>JAULAV010005799.1:0-107789 GCA_030789695.1 Scilla litardierei
ATAGAGGGCTTCAACCCCCTCATGAAGTTTTCAATCATGACCTCGTCTGTCACCCCCTTCACACTGCTGTTCAGCATCTCAAACTTCTCCATATAGTCTCTCACCGTCCCCTCCTACCTCAGAGCTGACAGCTGCTCATAGAAGTCTCCCCACGTGGTCTCCTGAAATTGATCAACGATCTGTGCTAACAACTGCTCATAGAAGTCTCCCCCCGTAGTCTCCTGAAATTGATCAGTGATCAGTGCTGACAGCTGCTTCCAAATGCGAAAAGGGGTCTGCGCCACCTTCCATCGGTACCATGCCAGGGCCTTGCTCTCGAAATAGATTCCGATGGCTCTCAAGACCTCATCCTCCGTCAACCTCATCACCTGAAAGTAGCACTCCGCCTGGTAGATCCAACCATCAGGATCTGTGCCATCAAATATTGGCATCTGTAGCTTCATCAATCGACGATCCGCGTTGATGTCACCATATTGCCCCCGTCTCTGCCACGACCACCACCCCGGTCCACTCCTCCACCCAGTGCGTCCACTAGGCCTCCATCACCTCCTCCGTACAGCTCCTTAAGCCACATAGGCCTTTCTAGAGCATCAGTCTTGTAGTAGTACCTTGGGAACTCCGGTGGTCGCGCAAAAGTATGCCCTCCGGCCCATTCGTACTGCTGGATAGGCGTTGTCCGGCCTCCCAAATATCCCCCCGGACCTTGCCCACGTCCCAGGAAGCCCTCAAAAGCCTGTCTGGGGTCAACCGCTGGCCTCGGTCCCTGTGGAAAAGTCTCTGGTCTCCAGAATTGGCTCGCAGGGACCCCGATGGTGGCGCCCGGGCCCATCCTTCTCCGACGTGCCCCGACGCCCCTCTCGAAAAGGGGGCGAACCCTGCAACTCCCCCGGAGCCCCCTGCCATGTTCGTCGCGCCCCAGGGGGGCCGCCCATGCTGCCACACCCCCGACTGGGGGCGCCGATCCCCCAGCACCCCCGCAAGGTGGTGCCGCTGCTGTCGCCGGCCCAGATGGGCCTGCCGAGGCTTCTGCAGGCCCGGATGGGCCTGCCGCCTGGAAAACAGGCCCGGGTGGACCTGCCAATGGCCGGACAGGCCCGGGAGGGCTTGCCGAGGTTGTGGCAAACCCTAGGGGCCTGTCGCAGCCATCACAGCCCCCGACTGGCCTTAGTTCGCTGATTCGAGCGTGGAATCGTCCTGATTCTCCTCCCCTTGGATGCCCTTGCCCCGATCTCCTCCTTTTCCGGTCGTTAGGGTTTGTAACATTGCCATCATCGCCGGAATTGACGTCGTAATTTCTCTTAAAAATTTCAGATCCGACGTGGCTTCTTTTAATCCTTGGAGATCACGACTTGCTTGCGCAGCCTCCCTCCTCATGGCCCAGAGTTCAACCTGGATGTCTTCTTGCGAGTAGGCGTGATCCTTGATTGAATCCCCCGTAGTTTTCTTCAACCCTTCAATCTTTCGATTGAGATCTTCGCGGAGTCTTTGAATCTTTTCTTCCATCAGATCCGTCTTCCCTCTTGTACCCGTCGCTATTAGATTTCACCGCTCTGATACCAATTTGGTACGATCCGGTAGATCGATCAATCAAATCAGAATTAAAAGTGGAAAAATATGAAAAAAGTGGAATTTTTATAAGCTTGTAATGAATAACAAAGATAATTGTATCTCTTTGAAGAGGAGATCCTCTCTCCTAACTTTTAATTGAACGGAATAAAATCCTAAATCACCTTCACAAGATACCTAGTTGTTCTTCACAAATAAGCATGAAAAGAGAAGACGGCTAGCCCTAGATTAAATAGAAAAGGAGGGGAATTACTAATCTAGTCTGAAAAGACTAGAATACCCCTGAGCTCACTAAGCGGTGTCCCCACGTCTTCTGCGCCGGAAGTAAGTCACCGAAGGGGGTGCGGTTCGGGTGGTGCGTCCGTATCAATATCTTATCTAGGTTCGGATTAGATTTAGATTAGTTTGACACACTTGATTTGTTAGGATTGGAAATTCATTCGATGTCTTACGCACATAACCGTAGACTTGTTAGAAAGATGACAAACTGAACTTCCTAGATACTTGTCTCATATTCAGATTCCGTCTATATGGATGTTTGAAACTCCCGAGGTTGATCCTTTTGTGCTGATCTATTTTCATTATCACTTCGGCTCGTGACTCTCATAGACACAGTTGACACTTTGAAACTTGAATTTGAGGGGTCACTCTTACATCTAGATCCAAGCACATCCTAAAACCCATATGGGCCTAGAATTTTAGATCCATGTATATGTATATTAGGCTAGCCCACATGTCGTACTAGGCCAACCCCATTTGTACATGTATCGTGTTGTCTCATTCATATTGAATTTAGATCTTTTATTTTATCATGATTTCTGCTTGGTGCATATTAAACTAACTGAACTTAAATACAAATATCCTTAAAGTTTATTTTAAGAATAACAAATATTGAACGAAAATTACCACAAAATTAATTATCTTGCACAATGAGATTAATTGCCACTAAATAAATGAATGCTAATGTTAAGCCATTATGAGAAATGCTAAATTCAAATGTGTATCAAAGAAATAACAAAATATATCTACGTAATATATCTACGTAAAGACTGAATGAACCCATGTGGTGTTCTATTTCTTTGTTGGGATTTTTGATTACATCTAAAGAATGCACAATTCCCTAATTTCCCATTGGTGCTTCCATTCGTGCCATGAATGGACCATGCCTCATGCCATGTCATGCTATACATGGGTAGGTCAAGGGACGGCCCAAAAGTATTTGGCACGTGTCGTGCTAGGGGGTAGGCCCATGTGACGAAATTAAGGATCCAAATACCATATTTTTCCATGCTGGCCCAATGGTCTGCGGGTCGGCCTGGATCCGTTTCCAACCCCAAGCTTTATGGGGGTTTTTGAAATAATAAAGTTAATGAGGTTCACACACAAAAAGTCCAGGGGTTTTCTTAAAATGGGTCAAAATTGTTGGTGGTTTCGTATAATTTAGCACATTTTAGTTTTATTTGTTTTGAAATATTTTAAACCAAAATACTGAATATAACTCACTACATTCGGCTATTTGTTATGTGGCTACTTGATGCATAAGAAAATCTGAAACCTTTTTTTGGGTATGATAGAAACCAACTTCGACATAGTGGATTGGATATTCAAAGTTGATCACCTGTTGTCTAATTTAATAGGTAGGATTTAGAACCAGGCCCTCACTGTAGTGGTCTAATCGCATACATTTAAGTTAGTTATTTTTCATCTTTTGTCACAGATGTGTGCATTTTCCTCATCTTGTTTTTCTGAGCACCAAATCCATGAGAATCTTGCAGGGCTGTTTACATTATTTGTGGCGGCATTAGACAACAAGTTGTGTGGACAGTGTTGGGATATTGAGACCCACTCCAGTGGATTTTGATGATGTATGTGTACTAATATATTTATTTCAAGTGTGTATAGGAATTGATAAATCATTTTGTAGCCATGAAGTTCAAGTGGATTGAAAAGCTCAAATAAAGGACTTAGAAGCCATGCTCGGAACGTCTATCTTAGAGCCAAGGAATTGAGCAAATGATGGCCCAACCAAGGATTCAAGGTCAAGACTAGATGGCTTAAGTCAAAGAACAAAGATCAACAAAGCTAGATATGTGTATATGTAAGTATATATGTTAGAATGTCAAGCCAATATATATTCTCTACACACACAAAAATATTTGAAAAATATTTTTAAATATATTAAACTATGTTATATTTAAATATAATTTTTATAAAATATTTTCAAGTAATTTTATTGAAGAAAAACTCCAGTATCCAAAAATAGGCGACTATCTAAAGCAGATAGCCGACTACTGTCGGGACAGCTAATAATTTCTCATACATGGAAACCTCTGTCATAGGTTTCAAGCCAAGTCTATTACCCATACACTGCTGTTTTCAGAAATTCAGTGCTAATGTGTGATCATATGGGTTTCTTAAAAGTAGGGAAGCTACTTCTAAGACCTTATTCTTTCAATGTTTTGTTCCATTGTCAACTCAAAATTGACAGCATGTTTGAATGGTGGTAACACGCTATTGTGTTACTGACATGGCCTTGCCAATCTATTGAATCAATTGAACAGATAATAAGCTTCCAATTTTTGTAGTTTGAGTGTCAAAGGGCCTTTTTAATCCTTTGAAGGAAGGTATGGTGGAACAATCTATCTTATCCTAGAAAATTGTAGCTGTAGCATTCACTGTTACTTTTATTTTTATATACCTTGTTTTTAGTGATGTTGTAAACCATGGAATATGTGACCACATAGCCATATGGGGCAAAAGAGCATGTATGCACAGTGTAGTAATGACATGAACAGCAGCACATTTTAGCTTGTTATTAGTGTCCGTTGGTGTCATTTGATTATAAATTCACGAGTCATAACCCGTGCCCTTGACGCATGGGAAATTCAATATTTTCCCCTCAAAAATTTCAACCATTCCATTCAAAATACCCCCCCCCCCATTTCAACCGCATTCAAAATCACCCCCACAAAATTTTAACCACCCTATTCAATCCCCCCGCAAAAAAATATTTGACACTCCATTCATAATCTTCACCCCCAAAAATTTCAACACCATTCAAATTCTTTCATCATAAAGTTTCAACCACAAACAGTTGTGTTGGGAATGTGGGCTGCGGCCACACCGGTGTCGATTTGGTAATTGTGGGCCCGAGGTGGAATTTTGTAATTTTGTGCCCTAGGGGCATTTCTGTAATATTGGACAAATCAGCCTTATATATGGGTGAAGGGTTAGGGTTATGATATGAAGGGAATTGAAGAAGATGATGAGGAAGAGTATTGTAGGAGTAAACTAGTGTAGATTCTAGGAGATTTAACCCTTTATCTCGAATCAAAGGATAGAAGAATGATATTCTCTTATTTAGGCCATTTATCTTGTATTCCACTTCGAATCTATAAAAATCATCTTTTTACGACTTGAAGCCCTAGAATTTCCTATCAGATTTAATTTGATAGGAAATTCTAGTGTTTAAAGGGCGTAAAAAGATGGTTTTTTACATTCGAAGTGGAATACAAGATAAATTGTCTCAACTAGAGAGAGGATGACCACTCTCCTACCCTTTGATTCGAGATAAAGGGTTAAATCTCACAGGATGTACACTAGTTTACTCATACACTACTCTTCCATATCTTCTTCAATTCCCTTCATATCATAACCCTAACCCTTCACCCATATATATAAGGCTGATTTGCCCACTATTATAGAAATGCCCTTAGGGCACAAAATTACCTCTCGTGCCCACATTACCAAATCATCACTGGTGTGACCGCAACCCCCACATTCCTAACATTATTTCGTCCCTGAAAAATCACCTTATCCTCAAAGTGGTGCATAAAGTCCGTGAGTACGTTTCTTCGAGTGTTGGACTGTCAGGTTCGACCCGTCGGCTCGGCTGAGCTGGCTTGGCTCGATGCACTGGCAGCTCCGGCTCGGTACGGCTCGGCTCTTCTATAGGATCGGCTGAATTGAGCCGCTATTATAGTGGTGGCGACTCGACGGCGCTGATGCAATTTTTCGACAGCTCCAACGATGGTTTGCCATGAAACTTGGTCTGATGAGTTTGTGCAGAGGAGAGGAAGAAGCTGGTGTGTAACGGCATGTTTTCTAGTCACATTTTGATTGTTGTGTGTCTGTGTTCTACTTTGTCGATTCAGTTATTTTCGTCCGAGTGAATTTTCCGTCCGTACGTCGACGCGAGCGCGTCATGGTTTTCAGTTTTACCGTAGCGTAATTTTTATCTGTTAAATCGTAATTATTTTTAGTTAAAAAGTTAAATTTAGTTAACTTATTACATATAACTAATTAATCATTAACTAACTAATTTAAATCAAAAGAAAATTACTTTTAACTAAAAGTAAATGTCTAAATTACTTATTACTTTTAACTGAATTATTTTACTAAATAACTTTTCCTAAATTACTCTTACCCTAACCCTAACCATACAACATTTATTCTCACCAACAATTTGGTAAGATCCAACAGCCATATTCAAGCCCTCTACCTCACAACCACCCACATTCAACCTGTCTCTCCTCCTCCCATCGTCCTTAAAACAAACCTAGAGGAACAAGAACATCAACAACAACCACGACGACCCAACATCACCCACCACCTCCTCTACTCCACCAATCCTCCACCAACCACTTACAACCCAACATCAAATCAACCGGGAGTCACAATCCCAAAACCAAACCCCAATATCATCGCGCACCGCCCCGTGTCGCAGCCGCGCCGCCGATCAAGTCGCCGTCCGCCGTCGTTCAGCGTCGCACCACCTCGAACCGCCCGACCCCGGGCCGCTCAGCCGCTCAGCCGCGCCCCCGCCTTGACCGCCGTCAGATCGCCTCCCCGCCGCCGCTTCGAAATCACCGCCGCCGTCGTCCTCAAGATCACCGCCGCCCCCGATCTCGCAACCGCCGCGCCCCGATCTCGAACCGCCGTCGATCCGCTGTTCCCGCCTCCGATCAGAGCCCCCGACCGTCGGATCCCGCCGCTCCGAGCTCTGATCCGACCGCCGCCCCTTTTCTCCGCCGATCGCCCCTGCGTTGCGTAACAAAAAAAGAAAAGAAGATAGAACGAGAAACAACGAGAGGACGAGAGAGAACAGAGAGGGTGAGAGTCATTTAATAAAGTTTTTTATATAGTAGTTAAGTTATTAATTATTAAAAAGTTATTTATTATTATTATTATTATTTATAAGTTTATTATTAACTGTTATAAAGTTTTATTAGTTTATAAGTTATAAGTTTTACTAAGATTATTACCAAAGTAAGTAACTATTAAGTTTTATTATGATAAGTTGTTAAGATTATTAAGCTAAGATTTTGTGTTATAAGTTAAGTAAAATTTCTTTATTATAGTTAATGTTTTTAATAGGTTGATTTGATGTCTTATAACTAGTTGATAACCATTAAACTGATGTCACAATTTAATTTATGCAGATAAAACGTACCTCACATCACCACCATCTGGACACCTACACCCACGTCAAGGCAAGTATTTTGAGTAACTGAATTGCAAATCTGGCTGTTTAAACTTAGAGCCAAATTTGTTGTGTTTGTCAAATTCTGGTAGCCGGATATCATATTTCACTTTGCTTATTGCCTTTTTAACTTAATTGGACTGCTTTTATCATCTGCATGTTAACTAGCTAAATTAATTGGAAAAATGAATATGTTGCAAACACATATGGGATGACCATCGAAAATAGATGGGGTGAGACCATCGAATACAGATGTGGTGAAACTTGGTCAATGACTAAACAGAACACTTGGGTGGGGTTGGTTCATGTAGTAGAGTCCGTGATTGTTGCTTGAACACCTTACGGCTACCTCCAAAACCACACTAACGGAGGCAAGCAGCTTGACCATATTCCAGGTTGGAATGGCAAGAAGCGTCACGGTAAACCCCCGATGATAGGGTGTATCAAGAACATAACCTACTCAGACATGGACTTATCACGAGCACAAATACTCAACTTACAACTGTTTTACTTTTAAAACTGCAAACCCATATATGCTCATACTTTACTTTTCTGCACTTATTTTTCATAAACTGTGTACTAACACTCTTTTGTCCCTTATAGTTATTCTTCATTCATTGCTTTAAATATCTTGCTGAGCTTATCGCTGACATATATTTCAATGTGTTGATGAAATATATGTTAGGCCCAGAGACAGAGTACCCAGAGGACACTACTTTTGAGGATCCTACCTTAGAGGTGGACCCTGCTGATCAGAGCTACGAAGACATTGAGATCCTCCCGCGGAAGGCTAGAGCGGGATATTTATATTTCAGTATTATTTGTATTGTATTTTCAGGTGTGTTTGCTTTCAGCAGATTGTACGGCCATACTAGGCCTAGATTACTTGTGTGTTTGATTTGGACGTTGTTATTGTAATGTAATGCATAATTGTGCTGCTTGTGAAGATTCGCATGCAGGGACCTGCCTTCGCTAAATTACGCTTAGTATGCTTAAGTCAAAGAAGAAAGAAAAAAAGTACATATGCGGACCCTCTCACGTCCTCGCCCCAAGTATAATGGGAAGCGGGGCGTGACATGGTGCGGTCGGAAGTCTCGAATGTGGCCGATAGTGCAGCCAATGAGCTTCACAAGTTTTGATGGCAGTCATCTGGGGGCGGCCATCATGGGGTTCGCCCGACTCGGGGTGGCCATCCTGGGGTTCGCCCGACTCGGGGTGGTCTGTCAGAAGGCCGAAAACCACTGGGTGGCCACCGCCGGCGGCACGTGCTCCCTCACTTCTGGCGGCCTCAGATTTAGGTCTTGGGCGTCGATCAACTTTAAATTTGGGCTGCGGTCCGTCTTCTTCTTCATATCTGGTAGATCTAAGTTTGAGATCTTCAGATCTGAATTTGAGATCTTCAGATCTGAGTTTGAGATCTTCAGATCTGGGCTTGAGATCTTCAAATCTATGCAACTTGCCTCTTTTCCTTTCAGATCTGGCAGATCTAGTTTCGTGGTCTTCTTATATGTCTTCCAAAGCTTCGCATCAGAGGGTTAGTGGCGATCGATCTTCTCAAAATCCTCCGCTGTTAGGCATTGTATCTCTACACGAAGCTGCTCTATCACGGGTCGGTTCTCCAACCAATCATCTTTTGCGTCGCCGCCATGGATCGTAGAGCTTTGATACCAATTTGGTAGGAAAGGCTAGTGATTTGAGAGGAGACTTGATGATTTTTATAGATTTTTATGAGGAATACAATATAAATGGTCTCAATTAGAGAGGAAGACCACTCTTCTCCCCTCAATTCGAGCTAAAGTGCTAGATCTCTTGGGTTTTAAGCTATTCTCTACTCCTAATCTCTACTCACTATTCTTCTTCAATTCTCTTCCTTTCCCTAACCGTAACCCCCTTCACTCCTATATATTGGGCCGATTTGTCCATATTTACAGAAATGCCCTAGGGCCCAAAATTACAAAATTGCCTCTTTGGCCCAAAATCACACATTCGTCGTCACTGGTGAGGCCGCAACCCCCCATTCCCAACAAATTGTCCCTTGAGGGTTTTCCCACAAATAAAATGGTCCCTAAGTGTTCCTCCCGTCCCAAAATTTCACTACCATTCATTCTAGTCATTAGTGATTTTAGATTAAATCCTACATATCATATTATCAACCCCTTTATCCTAGTCAGCATCCACATTCAAAATCGTTTTATTTTATAGAATAGATATTGGTTATTACTAATTAGATTCTATTTGTTGTTCCATTTTGGTTGATGGTGTGGTTTTCTGGTGTACTGACATTTAGTATGGCTGTCAAATGACTTACTGAGCATTGTGGATGATTGTAAGAAAAATGTAGCTTTTTATATAGTTGTTAATTGTGTTATTAATTTTGGAGAGTTTGTGTATATACTTATCTTATCTGGTTAATTTTGGAGAGTTTGTGTATATACTTATCTGGTTAATTTACTTATTATAACAACAGATTGCATGCGTTTTTATATTATCTACTGTTTTCCCTAGCTTTCTTAAATTATCTGTACTTTTTTCTGTAAACTGATTTTATTTCATTTTTAAATGAGTGATTCTGACATTGTGAATGTGTATGTGCCTCTTGTGTGACACATGCAGTATTCCCCAGATAAATGTGTAGCAGCCCATATCACTTACTGAACATGGGTTCTAGAAACAGTTATATGCTATTGTCCTATAGAAAGCACCTATATGCTCATGAATTTGGCCAGTCTCTGTGATGTGACGATATTTTTTAAATAGCCTTGAGCTTAATTTGGCCATGGCTGTTTCTGGGCTGGGATTTGTTTTATGACCTAGGGAGACATGTCAGCTTGCTTCGATAGCTGTTTAAAACTATGATATCTTTTATACATTGCTATACCGTGCTCTTTTGTTAACTATTTAAGCCTTTTTTCAGAACCAATGTATAAAGAACTGATGTGTTTGAATTTTAGAGTTGCATTGTTGTTCTCCACATATGCTTTTAGCTAATGGTCGAGTCTATTGTAATCTGTGAAGGTTGCGAGGTTTCTTGTGAAGACCGTTTCTCGTCTAGGTTCTGGAGAAAAGCCAGTGGGTACCACATCATACATGGGTAAGGCAGAACACCTATTGCGATGCCATTGTGATGTTCACCAAGGTATATCTTATTTCCACATGGTGCATCTTCAGATAATGTCTTAAATTCATAATTTTACGTATCAGAGTATTCCTTATATTCAGAGGGACTTACCCTTTCTCTGTGGATACCAATGTCTTCTGCAGCTGAGGACTGGTTGAATCCATCTGTCATACTGGAGGCATTTGAAGCCAGGGCTGTTAGGCTGGCTGTTAATTGTGCCCAAAACATTGCCAAATTATCAAGCCCAGAAGAAGGTTCTCTCTCCCTCAAGCACAAAATCGTGCTAACTTGCATGTGCCCTTGACATCATGCGTTCGGGTGCATGTATGTACAACCACAACCACAACCACAACCACAACCACACACATCCACACCCAAATAAACAGATTCAAATGTGTGCATGCTGCTTGCATATTTGTGTCCTCATGCATCTGCGGCATTCTTTTTTGATTGATCTAGGCATTATGCAGTGTGAATTCTGAATAAAAGTGCATGTTGATTTATCCCTTTATTTCAAGTCACTGTTTTCTTTGCATGATTTTTTTTTCCTCACAAGATTATGCTCCCATCCTATCATTCTGCAGGCTTTCATGAGCTCTCTGCTGATTTAGTGGAGGCGGCGGTAGCCCACTGCCAGTTGATTATTGTATCAAAGTAGGTTCTTGTCCCATGCTTCTTTTACGCCTTGTGTTGGAACTCACATTATTGATGGCAACACTAATTTAGGACTCTTGGAAAATCAAGAGGCTTGCTTGAATGGTTATGGAATTCTATGGTGGATGGGTGTAAATTGATTTTAGACATTGGTCAATTCATAAACACTTTTAAATAGTCAGAGCGCACTCAAAAATTTTATGTTGTTGAACATGAATTGGCTACCTCCTCAAACTTTGATTAGGTTTGCTATGCAAAAGTTTACCAATTCATTTAACTAGAATGGTGTATTACATTTAAGAAATTGTAATTGCAGTAGATTAGACAAAAGGGATTTTTAGATACTGGTTTGCCAAATTCTGTCTACTTTGAGTTGATCTGCAACTCACACGCTTTGCTATTTTGTCCCCATATCTGTTAATTTTTTAGAAAATAGTCCCTTGTAACAACTTCCATCCAACGCTTTGGTTAAGGACGAATCTGAATCTGCATAGAGAATCTGAATCTGCATAGACTTGGGTTAGGTTTGGGTTTGGGCCGAGGAGGATATGATCGTTTAGGTTTGATAGATGTTGGAAGTAAATAGGAGAAGCGGAAGTTTGGATTTAAGAGGGATTTATTGAGGGATGAGAGGAGAAAGAAGGGAGGATATTAGGGTTGGAACTGATTTCTAGATGGAAGAGAGGACTCAGGAGGGGAGTGATGTTCGGGTTAGGGTTTGAGAGGGGATGTAGTTATTGGAGTTGAGGGGGTAGCGGCGGAACTTGGTAGATAGGAAGGAATTGAGGCAGTTATCGGTAGTTAAGACGGGGGTAAAATGAGGAAGTTGATGGAAAAAGCGAAGGCTACAACACGAATTTCATATTTCCGTTAACTTTAACGTGATATTCTTCAATTTGAAAGAGAAGTTAACTAGAGGGATTAATTTCTATAAGCTTGCTAGATTTAGAGGACCAAAGTGTATATCATATAATTTGGAAGACCAGTATCGAAATAGACATAATCTGGGGGCCCAATATCAAAAAACCCCTAAATAAAATGTTTTAACTTTTCTATATTTTCCTATTGATTTAGAATTTTCAAACCTAACAGTTTTGATAATTCTAACTTCTAAGCATTTATTATTGCTAGGTTGACATGTTATCTTGGGGTCACGGTACCAAACTAGGGAAAGAGTGGTGGTGATACGGCCAAGAAAAAAAATTAATGATTTTCAAAATCAACTTGGTGACCTCTTTGCATATAACATACATGGAGGACCCTTTCAAAGCCTATCAAGATAGTGTGTCTACGGCTTTTACCTCTTTGCATGTGTAGTGTGAGCTTGCAAGTATCATCAGCCTAATGAAAAGTGACTTCTATTGAAGTACGAGAAAAAACTAGGGCATCTTGAATTGACGGCCATGAACTGAAAATCTTTCTGTTTTAGTAGTACAAAAGTTTTTTTTGTTAAATTCATCCAGAGCATTCCCACCATCCAAATTTATGTTACTAACCACTGTCAAGGATGAGGGTAAACCTTGAGTTACTGGCTGAGGTGCGCCAGTTGACCTCATTCTGAACATGCACACAATCCAATTGTTCTCTGATAGTATTCTTTCATAGAAACCACCTTTTATTACTTCAAATAGGTTTTTGCGGGTTGGAAAAAATCTTCATAAAGCTGTCTGAGAACTGAACTTTTTATATATATTAATGACCTAAAAAATAAATCATAATTCCTTTAGGAGTGTGTTATTTATAGTTCTGTATTTGCTCTAGAGCATTTATGATCACAAAAATGAAAACTTAAGAGATGAAGCATTCAATGACATCCATAATTCAGACATCATAGGATTAATTCGAGCCAATTCATGTTGGTTGCTAACCTATCTTGATTGAAAATTTTGCTTGGTTCCCAGGTTCATTGAAAAGGTGCAACAAGACCTAGAGGGACATGGAGTTAAAGAACAACTCCAGATCCTCTGCAATATTTATGCACTCTCTTTGCTTCACAAGCACCTTGGCGATTTTCTCTCAACGAATTGCATCACCCCCAAGCAAGGTTCCCTAGCAAATGACCAGCTCCGAGCTCTATATTCTCAGGTATAGATTCTTACTTTCTGATATACGTGCCTGTAATCTTGAATGTGCTCCGTCTGGTTGGCTTTAGTGGATCAAGTGTTACCTAGACAAGGGACATGTTATCAAGTGTCCTACATGTCAAATCTTTAATAATAGGATACAAGGACATGGCTGATGTATAATAAATTTATCCATATTTAGATAAGCAATAGGCTCTCCTTGTTTCTTTTTAATTACCATAATTTTGACATGGTTAAAAAAAGAGCACGTAATAGATTCGTATGAACATTGGAGTAAAAGAAATTTATGACTCACCAATATGTTTTGTTTTTAATCATCTCTTTTCTTATGGGTTCTTCTCATGCAAGTACAACACATAATTTCCTCATACAATTTATATGAGCATTGTCCAAGTCATTTGACACAGGTATCCAAGGGTCCAGAAGTGTCCCAGTTTCCATCATGGAAAGAGTTTCCCCGGTAACACTGGGAACAGCTGGATTTTCCATTTGGTTGGTTCAAGAGAAAATATGATACTAAATTTCAAATTTTTGTTTTTTATTTTCTGTATTTGCATCTCTGGCCTCTGACTGAGGCAACGATCACACAAAATATAACCTTCTTTGAACAGATTTAATGGACGAGGGTCAAATTTACTGAGTTTAACTAAATTTCCTCACATTTTGTTCTTCTTGGTGCCATGCAGCTCCGCCCCAATGTGATCGCACTAGTTGATGCTTTTAACTATACTGATCACTACTTGGGGTCGGTCCTGGGTCGCTACGACGGGAATGTGTACCCCCATCTCTACGAGACGGCTTGGAAGGACCCCCTCAATGACTCAGTTGTGCCAGATGGATACCATGAGTACATCCGTCCTCTTCTTAAGCAGCAGTTTAGGGTTTCTAGACTATGAGAATGATCAAAATACATGCGATGAGAACTGTTGATTGCCAAACGAGTTAATACTTGGGCACTGGATATTTATAGCGAGGAATAAAGCAGCCATCGCTATGTTGAACTTGTAAAATACTGTTTGAGCGCTACATGTTCTTTGATGGAATGATTCGTTGTTCCTTGACATACAATTATTGTGGTTTCTAAGTTCAGTGTGTTTTGACTGATCAATATTGAGGTCTCATTGATAGCAAGCACTTTTTGGGACATGCAGTTCGTTATTGTCGATTACTGAAAGTTATATTGGATCACGGGGCTTCGTGTTTGTTCTGTCGGGCCATTTCTCATTTCTAGTTGGGCTTCGAATTGTTTCCCATATCTTGTTGCTTTTACATGTCTTAAAAAAAACTGTAGTATGGACAACTAGCAGAAAGTAGTGCTTTTCGCCAAGTTTCATCGTCTAATGGAGCAATGTTCCCATCAATACTGAACAGAATGCATTACAAATTGAAGCATTGGTCATGACAGGCAATACAACAATATGTAACCGGTCTACATTTTTGCAGACATGGCAGTGATGACAACTTTCTTCTCTGTTTTGTTCTGTTGAATTCAAGTGAGTGAGTGTCCTAGATATCAGATATGCTAGAGAGGTATTTGCTGAAGTCAACACATACATGAGAGAATCAGGATGGCTCATGTCACTACTTGTAGCCTCTCAACAGGTCGAATGTCATCATGATGCATGGTTTAGTGCATTATAAAATACCACAGTTCCATCGCTTCTAGATGGTTTCTTTTCAGTGGATGAAAGATAGCCGATACTTCCGAGGGCCACAATGAAGGCAATATTAGCAGCACAACCAGTACACAATCCTGAAATTCATGAGCATGCACACCCAACAGAATATAATTCTTTGTCGTGGCTTAGCGTAGTTTTGTCCCTTTGGCTAATCCCATTTTTGACATAAGCTTAATTACTAATAAACTGTGGTTCATTTAATGTAGATTTTGTGTGCTTAATAGTCATCTGTGGTGGTTGAAGCATTCTATTTGAGTCACTATATATATAACATCCAAAATGTGTCCAATTTATGCTGCACATTGTAGATTAGTTCGGAGTGTATGGTGTGGAGCAATATAACAATATAATCTACACATGAAATTTTGCATATGTGCACAAAACTAGGACATTAGATGGTACCCAAGAATGAAACCCAACCATTCCTAGTGATGATCATGTCATTAACAAAGAGAAAGAGAATGACAATGCCCGAAGTGGTAGATCACTGAAACATGGCATACTCGGCTAAGCTCTCTGTATATTCTATTAAAAGAAGAGATTGATGGAGATGCTCAAACAAAGCACACGAGCTTGGCTGAGACCGTAAAGTTGATATACATAACTTGGTAAGGCGAAGATGTTGATTAATGCTTCAAACTTGAAAATCTGGGAGGTGACACGGCAGTGCGTGTCATGGCCGTGCTATACCCAACACGGCCGTGTTGGTTCAACAGCACTGACAGGCAACTCCATGTTTTACTGACACGGTCGTGCGCCATGGCCGTGCTGACATGCAACTCTCTGTCTAATTAAACACGGCCGTGCCGTCTGACAACACGGCCGTGTCGATTGTTCTGGGGCTACAGGCAAGTTACGCAGTTTTGTGCACGGCCGTGCTGATATGCGGCACGTCCGTCTAAGCACCCAGAAACACTAAAACACCTAGATTTCAGCTTCTAATCTGGACCGTTGATTTCAATTGGGGTAAATCGGATGGACATGAATGAAGACGTTATCTTCTACTTTAGGGAGTATTCCTATAGTATATGTACCAAGAGATACACTTTTGACGGCAACGGCGGAGAGTTGAGAAGATTTCCTTGCGTCTTCAGGAGAGAAGCGGATCTTTTGCCAGCGATGGACGACAAGAGACCTTCGAGGCGACTACGAGCTTTGGGGGAGGATGTATCCTTTGTTCTATAGTCTCTGGTAAGATCTCATCATTGGTTGTGTGCATGAGACATTGTAATTGCTAGAGTACTAGAGTTATTTTGTCGAGATGGCACATATTGTATTGGAGGAGATTTGTAGTCGGTGTATTCTCTGAATTATCTTCTCTGATCTAGTGAAAGCTGTGACAACGGAAGACTGGACGTAGGACATATGTTGGGCCGAACCAGTATAAACACTTGCCTCTCTATGTGATTGGTTGGTTTGATTGTATGGTGGTTTCTTGTGCTTCTTATGATTCATCCAAGATCCTAACTTTGCATTGATTTAGTTGGAGACACAATATTTTCATATATTCCGTTATGCACACTTAGGTTTTGTTTAATATTGTGTCAGATTTTCCAACAAGTGGTATCAGAGCTATTGATGAGGAAGAAGTAAGGAGTCAAGATGTCGTCTACCACATCGTTCAAGATGGACAAGTTCACAGGAAGAAACGACTTCACTCTTTGGCGATTAAAGATGAAGGCTTTTCTCATGAGAGATGGTTGCTCACAAATTGTCTTTGTGTAACCCCCTCCGTGGATGATACGGTGTTGTATTTTTTTCCTTCTGTCGTATATAGTAGATGTAATATGTAGCAATGCATGGGTTTCTTTAGTAATGCTTTAAGAGTAACAACTCTTGTAATTAACACTCTAACTCAAGGGGCAAATACACAAACCCTCTTGCTACATGAGATTTTCTATTTTTGGAAAAGAAAATTAGTGTATTTAGTGGGTTTTTAGGGTATTAGTGTATCTTAGTGTATTTAGTGGGGGTTTTTTTGACAAATTTAAGTATTTTCTAGAAACCACTTGCATTACCTTCCTCTTTCTTTCCTTTTCTCTCCTTTTCTTTTTATTTTCATTTGTTTTTTCTTTTTCATAACATCTTGGTCGAATTCCCTTGGGGAAAAAGGGAGAGAGAAGAAGAAAGAAGGAGAAAGGAGACGGAGATGAAGAAAGAGGAAGGAGAAGAGGAGGAAAAGAAGGAGGATCTTGTTTCACCAGGAGAAGAGCAGAAAAATGAGGAGGATCTTGTTTCTCCAACATCTAAGGTAGAAATCCTGACAATCTATGGAATTTTATCTAGGGTTCTTGGTTAAGTGTTATTGTAAATAGGTTAAGGATCATGTCTTTAAGAATTATTAATGCAAAAAAATTCATCTTTCATGCATGCATGGTAATTCATTTGCTAAAGACCTTATCTTTAATTTCCAGAAATTTTATAGTCTGTTATTTTGTGCATAAATATTACTGTAGATAGATGAAAATTATGGGAAAAAAATATTTGGGAAGCTTACGAAGTCCTTTACAATTTTCGTTTAGATACCATGGCATAATTCTGTATGCATTTTGCTTGAAACACTGAATTACACTGAGATATCAAAATCTGCCAGAATCTGCACACTGTCACAAAAAATATGGTCTCCCACTGTAGTGATCCAATAGCTATGATCTTGGTCAATTTTGCAAAATAACTTCAATGGCTACAACTCTTATGGTTTGACTTCACTGAGAATCTGACTGTATGTTGATGAATGAATGCAGGAGCTCTTTAGAGCTCAACAATTCTGTTTTCAAAACAGATTCTACATACTGAGGGGTTTAGCCCATGTTGATTAGGTCACTAGCCCAAAAATTGTGAAATTTGGTATCTGAGTATAAGACTTCAATATATACAACTTTCATTTTATGAGTTTCAGTAAATTCAATAGGAATGTGATGTTAATTGCCATTGTTCTGATTGTTTGCGCAATTTCTGCTGGCTGAATGTAATTGTCGTTATATGGTCGAATTTTTCAATGAATGCAAATTAGAATTGAAATGTTCCGGGATAATTTGTTCCACTCTAACGTGGGTAAGTATCATAGGAAGGGGTGGGAGAAACCTGAGTGTCACGTGGGCATAGAGACTGGACTCGTTAGAGATGTCTCACTCGCACTCCCGACAGCCAGCAGCGGAGAGTGGGCCGGGTTAGAGAAGGTCATATGTGTCCGCGTGATGCACCATGGGTAATGACTCCTATATCCCTTTATTTATCTCATTCCCGAAACGGGAAAGTTTGAGAGGCCACGTTACTTGCAGTGCTCGTGCACCATTGGCAGGGTATGATTCTTTCATCCAACTTGGGTGCGGTCCAGTCTTTTATGCTACACTCATTACCCAGGTTTCGAAAGCAAAAGACTAATTAAATAAATGAATTAATCTATTTACTTTCGTTGCTTCTTTTGTGATTGATACCCCGTAGAGTCTGACAACCAATAACCCTTAAATAAAATTCCCTAGCTTTGTTATGTTTTCTACTGGATATGTTGTGACGTGTCTGCCCTCCTTCCCGGTTTAGGGTAGTCGACGACAGCGCCGAAGCCAGAGCCTTCAGAGGATGTTACCACACTGTCGGGCTTTGTTGGCTAGTCTAGGGTGTGAGTTGTACCCTTTTGGGTTGTGGACACCGGGCTGGGGAGTGTTGAGTGGTAGTTGTCTGAAGCTCACTTTCGTACCCCCTTTATGTGCAAGTTGGGAGTTCTTGCCTTTCCATGCTAATATAAAAAAGTTGCAAACTTTCTTAAGGATGCAAGTCATTTTTGGCAAGTTGTAAACTTTAGTTGCTTAATGAAAGAGGTGCTATCTTTATTGTGTATGCATACTCAGCATGGTCTCTTTATTATGATTCCTTAAATACGCAAGTTTAATTGTTAACTTTATTAGGAATTCTTGTTAAAGTTGCCATCTTTAAGTGTGTTAGCATGCTAAAGTTTCCAAAGTGCTTATATTCCAAGTAAAGTTGACTATTTTGTGTAATTAAGTAAAGTTATTATCTTTTGAATTAATCGTGTAAGTGGCTGTAACGACCAGTATTTATAGACGTCTTGATTTCGTTGTGTGCCGTATTTTGTTTTGATTGTCCGGATGTTTTCGTGCGCGAGTCCTATTTCTACGCGTCGACGCGAGCGCGTCTCGGATTTCTAATTTTTAACATGGCGTAATTAATTAATTTTAACCCTAATTATTTACCCTAACTAATTAATCGGTTGATTAACTTACCTAGCCTATTGAATCCCACCGAATGAATCGGTGAGATCCAACTAACACCATCAATCCCTCTCCCCCACAACCATCTCCCTCCATTCAATTTGTCTCCCCTTCACCATTTGTATTTCAATTGCAGCAAGAAATCATCCACAAACCCACATCGAAAGCCAAACAACCCAAATTCAAACAATCAACCACAAAAATTCCCAGAAATCAAACCAAATCAGAGAAACCCAAATCATTTCAGAAAACAGAAGTGAGGGGAGAAGAAGAGATCTGAGATCTACAATTTCAGATTCAAAATACATCTTCAGATCTATCCATAATATACAACACAACCCTCTCCCGTGCCTCTCCTCCCCAGGCCGCCAAGCCCCCAACCCCAGACCGCCGCCGCGCGATCTCCCCTGGCCGCGCCTCCCGCTGCCCTAGCTGCCGCCGCCAGATCCCCTTGCCGCAGCCGCCGTTGCGCGCGCCTCCCCGCAGCAGCAGCAGCGCCGCCGCCCCCTCAGGCCGCCGCCTCTGCCCTTGCCGAAGTCCCCTCTAGCCGCCGAGCCCGCAGCCGTGAGCAACCTGCAAGGAAAGAAAAAAAAGAAGAAGAGGAGAAGTCAGTAGCTGTAGAAAAAGAAAGAGAAAGAAAGAAACAGTAAAGAAGAAGAAGAGGAAGAGGTATACCTATTGGGTTTTAATATATCTTAATGGGTTTAAGTTTTCCTATTGGGTTTGGGTAATATCTTAGTGGGTTTAATTAACTTATTGGGTTATTAAGTTGGGCTGAATTGTGAATGGGTATTGTGTATAGCCTTTTGGGGTTAAGTAAATGGGTTGGGGAATTAACTTATTGGGTTTTAAAAATGGGTATTGGGTTTAAACCATGTTATTGGGTTGGGTTTATTAAACTAGTAAGTTAGCCTAGGTTGTTAGTGCTGTTAGTATTATAGGGTGTTAGTTTAATTAATTGCGTTCGACTAGCTTATTGTTATTTGTTTAATAACGCAGATACGTAAATTGCTTGGACACCCAAAACCATCCCAGTCAGGCAAGTGTGCTACCTTGAACTGTTAATCTTTTAAAATTGTTACTTAATTCAAAAGTTGTATTCCCTTGTTTTAGAATACATTAAATCTCAATAACGCTTCACTTCATGACATACACACACTTGATTAAAACGCACTCTTGAATTGCTTAGTACCATGGACATTGACGGAACAATTTGAACAACTTGAATTCGTAAAAATCGTTTGCTTCAAGGCAAACATCTCGATTTCGTGAACACGTGCATTCGTGATTAGGCTGGCCCGTGTTCAGCACATTTTCGGGTGGGGTTAGGGTTGAGCGGTCGCTAAGCGTATGAAAGGGTCATGTCTTTAAGAACACCACCTATACGGTGGGTTAGTACCAATCGCGATTATACCCCCGCGAGAAGAATGACTTACTCATCACGTCTTAAAGGCGAGAACCCTAAGCAAGTTAGATAAACATTGCATGAAAATGGAAATGATTGTCACAAATTTAGTCGTACTTTAAAACTGCCCACTTGTTTTAAATTTCGTAGAACTGCCATGCTTAAAAGTACTTTACTTTCTTTAAATTTGTTATAACCATGTTGTAGACATCTTGCGCAAAATTTCATATTTCGTTATTATTACACCTTGCCTTGGGTCGGCTAACCTTTTCTTGCAGACCCTTGCTAACATACATTCGTGTTTTTGGAATGTATGTCAGATCCCGAGCCGGCATACCAGGAGGATCTGTTTGAGACACCTGACTTGGAAAGTCAGGAATTTGCCGTTGACGCTGAGTCACTCCCTGCGGAGGACTAGAGCTCGGACTATTGCTGTTCCCCTCTGGATTTGATATTGTATCTTTTTATTGATGTATGACGCTGTTGTATTTCTTTGGCCCTGCTGAGCCCTTGTCTTGTAATTTTTATTTCTGCGAACTTCTGGATTGTGGCATGTAATTTAATAATGTTTTTATTGTTCTGGTAAGCAAGTAAGAACCCTGCAAGTTGTTATCACAGACGCGTAATGAACTCGAGTTTCACCGCTCCAGTTCATGCGGACCTTTGTAACGCTCTCGCTTCCACCGTTTTGGGAAGCGGGGCGTGACAGGTTTTAGTGGTGGCCCATGCAGGTCTCGAACCTGCGAAAATTCAGAACAATAAGAATGTTATTATTAGCCAAACATCTAGAACAACCATGTATATGAAATTGATTGAGGTTTTCTTGTCTCAGTATGGCAGGAAGACGCAACCCTCGACGTGGAGCCGGTGCCGATGGAGTTAGAGATGATGGCATTCACCAGATCCTTGGGGTCATGAGGGAGATGCTTCAGGTTCAGCAGCAACTAATCCAGCAGGGACAGAAGGCTGAACCAGTTGAACAACCGGCCCCGAAGGCAGAACCAGGAGTTAAACAGTTCCAGGAGTTGCAGCCCAGAAACTTCTCTGGAAGAGAAGGGGCTCTAGGAGCTGATGAATGGGTCCAAGCGACCGAAGATAAGCTGAGTGCTGCACGTATCCCTCAGGCTGGATGGGTCGAGGTAGCGAAACTACAGCTGACTGACAACGCCAGGAGCTGGTGGCAATTGGAGGAGAAACGTCTGGTCAGACCGATCTCTTGGGGCATGTTTAGGGAAAGGTTCGATGCTAAGTATTTTCCCAAAGCAGCCAAGAGAGAGCTTCAGCAACGTTTCGCTAACCTGGTCCAAGGAGATATGACAGTGGACGAGTATGAGGCTGAGTTTGCTATGCTTAGCCGTTTTTCACCTCACATGGTTGAAGACCCTGAAGACTGTGCGTTTCAGTTTCGCAAGGGCCTGAATCGCAAGGTCCAAGCCTCGATGAGCTCGGCGAGACCGACGACACTTCAGTACGTTCTGGATTGTGCTCGTGAGCATGAGATTGTGGAGAGACTACCCGAGGAACCTTCAGCTGGAACGGGCAAGCGCCCGATGGAGCCACAGAGGAGTGCACCTAGGCCTATGGTTCGTCCTGTTCACACTACCCAATTTAAGAGGCCAGCTGCACCTGGGCCCAGCCGAGTTCAGATGGTTTGCAACTACTGCGGTAAGCTGGGACATATGAAGAAAGACTGCATGAGGATGTTGAATCAGTGCTTAGTCTGTGGATCGCCCGCTCATACTGCTAGAGACTGCCCCCTCAGCACTCGACCCGCACCCCTGGAGCTCCCAGATCCGCTCAGCAGATGAGACCTACACCTGGACAGCGTGGACCACCTCTGGTTCCACAGAATCGGGCCTTTCAGCAGGCCAATCAGCCGAAGCGCCGGGTGTTTACCATGACCGCTGTAGAGGCAGAAGCCGAAGATGACGTGATCGCAGGTAACTTCTAGACCTAGACTCGATTTTATACATTCATGCTTGATTAGATCACCATGCTTAACTTAGTTATATTATAATTTAGGTGTCATCTTAGTTTCCTCTCACCCAGCCCTGACCCTATTTGATTCGGGGGCTTCCACGTGCATCATATCCCGGAAGTTTGTATGTGAACATTCGATTCCCACCTTCACTCTTCCCAAGTGTTGGAACATCACCACTGGGAATGGTGTAGTGAAAGTCGCTCTGGGATGTAGACCCTGTCCGTTGGTGATTAGTGGACATGAGTTATATGCTAACTTTATTGTCCATGATCTACCCAACTTTGATGTTGTTCTCGGCATTGATTGGTTAGGAGCTTTCTATGCCACGATTGACTGTCACAGGAAGAAGGTGGTATTTGAAATTCCTGATCACCCGGTGTTCGAGTTCGTTAGTGGAGGTCGTTCGTTTGGACCAGTCAGATTCCGGGCCCAGCCGAGTGGACCGATTGTTGCATCTTTGATAGCTGAGCCAGAGAAACCTGCAGTAGTGCGAGATTTTGAAGACGTCTTCCCAGAAGACATTTCTGGACTGCCGCCTGATCGAGCGTTGGAGTTCGGCATTGATCTTATGCCAGGAGCTCAACCGATTTCGAAGGCGCCTTACCGTATGGCTCCTGCAGAGCTAGAAGAGCTGAGGAAACAGTTGGATGAACTATTGGAGAAGGGTTTCATCCATCCTAGTGTTTCTCCCTGGGGAGCACATGTTTTGTTAGTGAAGAAGAAGGACGGGTCGAGGAGAATGTGCATTGACTATCGTGAGCTGAACAAGGTCACAGTGAAGAATACGTACCCGTTGCCCCGTATTGACGACATCTTTGACCAGCTTGGTGGATCGAGAGTATTCTCGAAGTTGGATCTCCGGAGCGGATACCATCAGGTGAAAGTCAAGAAGGAAGATGTGTCCAAGACAGCCTTTCGGACCAAGTACGGGCATTACGAATTTGTAGTTATGCCTTTCGGTGTAACCAACGCCCCTGCAGTGTTCATGAATCTCATGAATCTTATTTTCTATGATTTCCTGGATAAGTTCGTAGTGATCTTCATAGATGATATCCTGGTGTACTCGAGGAGCGAGGAGGAGCATGCAGAGCACTTAAAGATGGTATTGGAGATGCTCCGTTATCATAGACTGTATGCCAAGTTCAGCAAATGCGAATTCTGGTTGGACAGAATTGCATTCCTTGGGCATGTGGTATCAGGAGCTGGTATATCAGTGGATCCGGAGAAGGTTAAGGCAGTCAGTGAATGGCCTACCCCTCGATCAGCGTCTGATATTAGAAGTTTCCTTGGATTGGCGGGCTATTATCGCAGATTCATCAAGGACTTCTCGAGGATAGCTGAGCCGATGACGAGATTGACAAGGAAGGATGTTAAGTTCTGTTGGTCAGACTCTTGTGAGCAAGCTCTTTCTACCTTGAGGGAGAGACTGACCTCTGCACCAGTTTTAGCTATTCCGGATAGAAGCGGAGGCTTCGAGATTTTCTGCGACGCATCGGGCAAGGGACTTGGATGTGTTCTGCATCAGCACGGTCATGTAGTCGCTTATGCTTCTCGACAGTTGAAGATCCACGAGAAGAATTATCCGACTCACGACTTAGAGTTGGCTGCCGTCATCTTTGCTTTGAAGATTTGGAGGCATTTCTTACTGAGTGAAAAAGTGAAAATTTTCACTGATCACAAAAGTTTGAAATATATATTCACTCAGAAGGAGCTGAATATGAGACAGCGCAGATGGTTGGAATTGATGGCAGACTACGACATCGACCTTCAGTATCATCCAGGAAAGGTGAATGTTGTACCGGATGCCTTGAGTCGACTGCCCGAAGTGATGATTCTCACAGCTCAGTGGAGATTGCAGCAGGATCTGCGAAGGATGAATGTTGAAGCTGTACTACCAGGAGTCACATCATCATTGATAAACATGCAGATTCAATCGATGATTGTGGATCGAATCAAGACTGCTCAAGGTGGAGATGCTAAGTTGAAGAAAATCAGAGAGCAAGTCGAAGCAGGACTTCGGACAGATTTTCTAATTCACGCGGATGGATCTTTGAGATATGGTAGCAGGATCTGCGTGCCTGCAGGAGATATCAGAGAGGAGTTAATGAATGAGGCTCACAGTTCGCCTTATTCTATTCATCCTGGAGGTACGAAGATGTACAAGGATCTTCGTCAGAATTTCTGGTGGCACGGAATGAAGAGGAGCGTGGCACGGAGCGTTGCCAAATGTCTTATGTGCCAGCAAGTGAAGGCAGAGCATCATCGCACTGCTGGACAGCTACAACCTTTGCCAATCCCGGAGTGGAAGTGGCAGCACATCACGATGGACTTCGTGACTGGCTTACCTCGGAGCACCAGGCAGAGTGACGCAATCTGGGTCATCGTTGATCGATTGACCAAGTCTGCACACTTCATACCATTTCGAGTAGGCCAATCCACGGAGATACTAGCGAGAAAGTATATGGAGGTAGTGATCTAACTCATACCTTTATGATTCTTTCTAGTATAGGTTGTGATTTGTAACATGTCGTGTAGGAGATTGTACGATTGCATGGAGTTCCCGTGAGCATTGTATCTGACCGAGATACAAGATTCACCTCTCAGTTCTAGAAGAGTCTGCAGACCAACCTAGGTACCAATCTGAAATTCAGTACTGCGTATCACCTGCAGACGGATGGCCAGTCGGAGCGCACTATTCAGATCTTGGAGGATATGCTGCGAGCCTGCATGCTGGATCTCAAAGGCTCGTGGGAGGATCATTTGCATCTGGTGGAGTTCTCCTACTTCAAACTTGAAAATCTGGGAAGATGTTGATTAATGCTTCAAACTTGAAAATCTGGGAGGTGACACGGCAGTGCGTGTCATGGCCGTGCTATACCCAACACGGCCGTGTTGGTTCAACAGCACTGACAAGCAACTCCATGTTTTACTGACACGGTCGTGCGCCATGGCCGTGCTGACAGACAACTCTCCGTCTAATTAAACACGGCCGTGCCGTCTGACAACACGGCCATGTCGATTGTTCTGGGGCTACAGGCAAGTTACGCAGTTTTGTGCACGGCCGTGCTGATATGCGGCACGTCCGTCTAAGCACCCAGAAACACTAAAACACCTAGATTTCAGCTTCTAATCTGGACCGTTGATTTCAATTGGGGTAAATCGGATGGACATGAATGAAGACGTTATCTTCTACTTTAGGGAGTATTCCTATAGTATATGTACCAAGAGATACACTTTTGACGGCAACGACGGAGAGTTGAGAAGATTTCCTTGCGTCTTCAGGAGAGAAGCGGATCTTTTGCCAGCGATGGACGACAAGAGACCTTCGAGGCGACTACGAGCTTTGGGGGAGGATGTATCCTTTGTTCTATAGTCTCTGGTAAGATCTCATCATTGGTTGTGTGCATGAGACATTGTAATTGCTAGAGTACTAGAGTTATTTTGTCGAGATGGCACATATTGTATTGGAGGAGATTTGTAGTCGGTGTATTCTCTGAATTATCTTCTCTGATCTAGTGAAAGCTGTAATAAATAAAATTTAACATAATACAATCTTTGACTAAGTTAACAGGGTTTGTAAGAGGGGAACGTCCATGTCTATGTGTGCCGAATTTACTATTCATGCTTGGAAATATAACATATTTGTTATTCAATTGATATCATATTCTATTTCATCCTTGTGAAGATAGAGGGAGAGCTCGTGGTCTTCATTAGTAAGACCACGAATTACCGACTTGAGAATCCATTTTAATACCATTTGTCTTATTATTGTAACAACTTGATAATTGTTCCATATCCTATCGAACCATGTTGCATGTTCATGGTCAACTACGGGATTCTTGTAGCATGTATATGGGATCTTAGTTAGGTTAGACACAAAACCCTCAAGGTTCGCTGGATAAAGATTATAGTCTTTGTAGCTTATGCCTATTCCGGACCGAGGAGCTGTGTATGTTCAAACATGGTCTGCTTCTGGACTGTGCCATGCAATCATTCTCAAGTCCAACTCAAAATATTTAGGTCGAAGCCTGACGGCAACATGGCCAGATGGAATCAGTCCCAGGCAGGTCTCACCCTATTTTGCAACTTGCTGTTTGCAAACATCTTGATCCAAATGTAAATCCTTGCCGATGGATTGGCAGGGGGGCATGGACATCAAAATATAAAAGAAATCAAGACTCCTGTCATGTGAAGCCTAATTAAATTATGACTAAGTTTCTGAAAGACACTCAGCTGCATATCTGTATTCACAGCTCCTCCTCCCACCTTTTCATGGGTTTGCTCTTCGACGAAGAACACTGGGGTAAGATGAAGGTCAGTAGATGCCCCCACATGCTATCTGCTTCGGCATTTGAATCCTACCAGTGTATGTATGAAATGAATTTGCTGTATAAAAATTAATCCATGTGATGTCATGTTAATTCCTAGCGTTTTGTTTATGCTAGTTTTGATTCATTGTATACATGATCCTTCTTCCTGTGTTTACTCTTTATTGAATCATGTCTTAAGTGCTACATCGTCAACCGTTTAGAAGAATAAGTTGAAGATGTGGCATTTGATGTTGTACGTGCTTTATCTTTGTATTTTATTATACGTGTATTTTTTCGTGCTTGGTTCTTCTAATAGACATTTTGTTGCAGGTTATTGATTACAAAACTCAGCAAAGCAGACTCTTCCCATTGCTGGCATCAGCCTATGCTTTTAGGTTTGTCGGGGAGTGGTTGCATTGGTTATATGCCGACGTGACTCAAAGATTACAGGCAAATGACTTTTCAACTTTACCCGAGGCTCACGCATGCACTGCCGGCTTGAAGTCCTTGACAACTTCAACAACAGCGGTATGCATTGTATATCATTTAATACCTCTAGTTAATGTATTAGGTAGTGGAAGTAGACCTTTTGTGTGAAACCCTTTGCAGTTGTTGTTAAATACTCCTAGTTTAAACAGCTTAGCTTTTCCTTTCAGAAAGCAAATGTAGAATTTAAGGGTATTGCTTTTTACCAGTCTCACATATTGACTTAATATTAGCAAGTTCTAGTTGACCTTAAAGCACACCTGTTATAGACAGGTTGAAGGACTAATCCGTCTAATTAATGGTTTTGGTTGTCTGAACCTTTTGACCTGCTTGGGAAGTAGCGCGTTTAAATTTATTTACTAGTATGTTTGAGTGGATGGTGAGCTGCCTAGAAGTTTAGGGCATGTAAATGTAGATGTATGCATCATCTTTAGTTAAACGCATGTGCTTTGTATTATTTGTTAAACCTCGAAGCATTCTAGACTAATTTGACTCAATGCTGGAGTCATATCTTGACTTGAATTTGAGAAACTTTTTATTAAAGATCCGGACAACACCCTACCTAGGCAAAGGGCATATATTCCTTGAATTTTTGCATTCCTTATCTGGATAATATGCTTCCTATCTTCCAGATGCAGGCAGGTTTTATGGCAAGGTGACTCCATGACGTGAGAACTTACGCATGCATGCATTGTTTTGGATTCTTTAGCAATGACCATGCAACTTTCTGGAGTAGGACATACTTTATCACTGGTTTTCTGGGTTTCTGGGTTTCCTGCACATCACACAGACAACAAATGTTTCTGATCGTAGATTACTTAAAAATATTGTACTTAATTTACTTGTTTGCTCATGCTTTGCTCTCCGTATCTTAATACCATGGATTCTTTCTTTCAGTATCTCGTCTCTTCTAGGCGTTGGTATCCTACTGAACCCTTTTCATTTGCAGGATGGCATCGAAGAATGCAGAAAATTATGCGGTGGTCATGGTTATCTGTGTAGCAGCGGGCTTCCGGAGTTATTTGCTGTATATGTTCCTGCCTGTACTTATGAAGGAGACAATGTCGTTTTGCTTTTGCAGGTTTAAAACCAATTTTCATCTTCTTCCAACTTTTATTGTTTGAAAGTAGTAACCTCGGCGTTGTCACAAATTAGGTATAAGAGTCTTTTATAGTTTCGCTTGGTTTTGTGTAGGTTCGCTCTGTTTCGTTCTATTTTCAATAGTTTTGTCAGTTTGTTCGTCGAATAAGGAAAGAGGAAAACCAAAAAAAGAAAACAAGATAAGAGAGAAATGAGATACAATGGAGTGAGAAGAGAGAACTGATTAACCTGTATCTCACCTCTATCATGTCTCAATATCTCCTCTCTTGGCTTCACATGGTAGTCGTCTCGCATGGCGGCAACAAGTGAGGCAGCTCAGATATGAGAAATAGCTTGATCCCGATCATAAGAAGCATTATATTAAGCGGGTGGGGGCATGAATTTGGGTTACCTTAATCCTGAGCTGAATGATAGATTAATGGATTATGCTTTGGGAATTGCTACGTGCACATACCGTTTTACTCGCACGCACAACCACTTATTTACAAGTTTGCCATTCAAAATTTACTCCTTTTACCATCGTCGCCCCTTGCACCCCCATGCCTCCCGTCAACGGGTTTTTAGGGTTTGGAATGGGCGGTGTGGAAGAGGGTCAGCAGCGAGAAGAGACTTTGACTTGACCTGAGATGGGAGGTGATGAATTATAGGGGAAGAGGGCGACAGACTTAGATGGTCGGCGGAAGAGGGTTTGGAAATGGGCCATGGGGAAGAGGGTCAGCTGGCGGAGATGACGGCTATGGTGGCGATGACGAGGTTGAGGAGGAAGAGGACATAGGGACTCTGAATAGACTTTGGATTTACTGGAATGGCGGCAAGCGGTCGTCGTTTGTGTGGGGACTGAGGAAGAAGGGGACCGGTGGCAACGGTGCCAGTTGCCGACCGAGAAGACCGAGGGATTGAGGAGGAGGAAGAGGACCAAGATGACGCCGACCGCTGGCAGATCGAGGTTGAATGGAAAACTTGTCAATAAGTGGAATTCTAGTGGAGTAAAATGGTATGTGCGCGTAGCAATTCCCTTATGCTTTTGGTAAAGTGTAAACAAAAACTGGACCTGAAAAATTGGTTACTCTACTTTTTATAGTTAAACCATCACTTTAATAACATTTTACACACATGTACTCACTTTTAATGAAATTAGAATTATAACTCCATTAATATTAAGTTTTATATTATAGTAAATTTTATTAATTATAGTGTTTTAAGATTGGTGGACAAAATTTCTTGATAACTAATCAATATCTTATATTTTAACCACCAAAAAATTCCTCTTAAACATAAATTTATATTATTAAAACAACACAAAATATGAAACTGAAACGTTGAACGAAACTGCCTAATAGACAAAACTAGTCGAACCCAAAGATCTTATGGAGGAACAGAACCGAGTTCTCAACCCTTGGTTTTAGATTTTGCAAGTTCCATTACTTCCCCAAATATTATAATTTCTACTAGGAACCAATATGAAAAGATCCATTCCTAGACGTATTTCAATATGTTTGCTTGCTTATATACGTGGTTCTGGCGTAATATTTTCGAAAATATTAGAGATGCCAAATGATCCTGTATAATTTATGTTTAGGATCATCAACTTGAATGATTGCAACGGGTCATTAAATTTGAATATCCAAGAATCGATATATAGATCCAATAAGAAGTTGGATCTATTTCCAGGATCTATACCTTATCCACTAAGGTATTGGATATAGTTTATCCACTAAGGTATTGGGCATAGTTTTATAGATCCAAACCCTCAGATTAGGGTCTGGCTCGGATTGGGTTATTAGGCCCTATTGCTGCATCTAATTATGCATGGTCCGAACTGGAATAAGAAGCCCTCCAATTTCCCCATTATTTTTTATGCTTTCTTGCAGCAATGCACTTCTAAAGTGTGAACAGAAGTTGGGAGTATGAACCACAACTTGTCTAACAACAACATTCATGTTTGAAGGTATGTGTTTGTTTATGGATGGATTGAGTTAGACAATATCCTGTTATTAGGAATTCATAATATAGGTATCACTTGAAAGTATTTGCAACTCAGATGGAAGACACATGCATTTTAATATGATTTAAATTATTTGAAGGTCCTAAAAATCCAAATGATATCATGATGCTTTACTTTTGCATTAAGTGGCCTTAACATGGACGACAGAAAGTAGGGTTTTGATGATCTATAATTTGGAGAATGCAAATTAAACAGCCAACCCTTGGATCACGATATAACACTTTATAACACTTGGAAATTATTTTTTGGGATCTTGGTTGGAACATTTTAAAACACTTGGATATTATTTTGGATATATTTTAAGAGACCCCATCAACCTTGGCTCATTTAAAAAAACCCTAAACATTTTTTGCGTGAAACCCCCATCACCTTTGCTGTAATTTTCCAAGAAAGCCTATTTTGTCAGCCTACCTTCTAAAATCTGGTCACCTACAGTTACACATGACCATTTTATGTTCAAAATACCCTTATGCGTTGTAAAACAATTTTAATTTGAAAATTAATTAAAAAAAATTCCCACAAAAATACATAATAATGTTTAAAAATAAATACATTATCAAAAAATATAACGATGTGCTATTAAAAGTAATTAAATATATTTTTACATAAGTATGAAGTCATTGTTTAGCTATTAAAACTATTTTATAAAAATCATAATATTTATAAAATAATTTTATTAATTAAATAATTTGAATAAAGTAGTCTGAATTTTCTCATTCAACCTCCTTGACCCCAAACCTTAACCCTTACTCCTTTATCCTAAACCAAAATCCAAAGCCTAGCTCTAATTTTTTTCTTCATCCTCTCTTCCCTAACGCTAACTTGCCCCAACAGTGAACCCAAGTCCATGTCCTAGCACTAATGTTTCCTCTTTTTCCTCTCTCTCTCTCTCTCTCTCTCTCTCTCTCTCTCTCTCTCTCCCTCTCCCTATTCCCAATTTCAAATCCAATATCAAACACAACACAAATCCATCATACCAAACCCCCAAACGCCATTCCCGTTCATGCCATTCTCACTGCCAACGTCACTATAGATCCTACTTGCAGCAGTTGCAAGATTGATCCTACGATGGCACGTTTGCCTTCCTCTTCCTTGCCACTGGAGCCTATGACACAATTTGTCACCTTACCCAATTGATGATGCAATGAAAATATTTGAGAAGAAAAGAAAGATTTATTTGAGAAGAAGAGAGATTATGTTAAGGTGAGATCTGGGCAAGAAGATATTTTTGCAAAAGAACCTTTAAATTATTTTATTTGTAAATATTCATTTCTTAGAAATGATATTCGTAAAATATTTTTGGAGGTTTTTAATAGCCTAAGGGTGTTTACGACTTTGTATGCATCGTCAATAGCATTAGTGGGGATGGAAGGGCATCATGCCATGTCGTGCTTTGGCAAGCCTAGGCACATCCCACACAAATTATCGTGTTAGTGAGAACATGCCGTTTTCAATTTCCATACAAGGTCATTTAGAGTGCGCAGAACAGATCAGAACGAGAACACATGCACTAATTAACAAGTAATTTTGTTATCTTTATAAAGATTGTATTATATTAATAAGAGTTATAAAGAAGAAACATTTCTCAACTTTCACCACTAATTCCCATAAAATAATATCAATATATCAAAATCTAGGAGCAAAAGTCGTGCTTAACTACTACCATGCAAGGAGTTAAGATCTCTTTTGTCCTTGCCTTTCGAATTTGCAACAATAGTTACCTTCTTAATACAACTTTAGATTTCTCGATTCCCAAATCATAAAAATCGTAATTCTAGTAGAACTCAACCGCTCTTAATTATTTTATTTAAAATCATATTTACATTAAAAATTCTAACTAAATTCTAATTTTATCTTCTGCTGTAACCGGACTCATGTTCAGGTTTGAACTGGGACTTGGACTGGACATTCTGATACACCTGACTTGTTTGGACCAAAACTTCTTAATATTGCATCCGATTCACATAACATTAGACTTTTTGGAAAGATAATTAACTGAACTTTTTGACATTATGTGTCTTATCATCATAATTCATCTGTGTATATGTGAAAATTTTCTGAAAGTTGGTCCTTCTGTATTGGTCTCATTTCTTTATCATTTCGGCCTATGACTTTGTAACTTTGACTTTTGTTGGAACTAGAATCTCATTTGGATTTAGACTGGATCTTGATAGTTTAACATACTTGCCTTATTTGGGATGTAACTTCATCGGATATCCCATTCATATAATCTTGGACTTGTTAGAAATGTGATGAACTGAACTTTACACCTTTCTCATCTCCCGTTATCTGTGTAGATGTTAGACATTCCTTTAAATTAATTTGGCGATGGCTTCCATCACAAGTTCCATGATTGTCACGGAGGCTTTTTGGAACCCGAATCCAAAGTGCTACTCTTACAATTTTCACCTCGGCACGAATTACCTTCATCTTTGACTTCGACAAGCCTTGCTCGTTGCAACGTTGCTAGTGGATGATCTACTTTGCATAACTTGCTTTTCTACCTACATGAAGTTTACTATCAATGGATAATGGTTTGTCAACATTATTTGTTCTTTCATCACACAACCAACACCCTATTTCACCCTTTCATCTCTTTTGCTTGCATAGTAACTGTAAAGCAATCTCGATTAAGATTTTCAAGTGAGATGGGATTTCCATCTAGTATCCATTACATACCTCATTTCCTAGAGAGCCTTATCACCCTATCAAACATCCTTAATCTCATTGAGTCATGCCATCTACATTAAGGGCATTACCATCTGCTAGAATTATTTTCTTTAGGTCATACCCCTTGAACAACTCTTTTGAACATATGTATGAGCATCTTAAATTTGACAACAAATTATCTTTGTGAGTCTTTTCTTTTTCTTTAACCACGAATGGATCACTCTTCCTCATTAGGTTATACTTTCATCACTGTTAAGATGCTTCCATTAGCTTGGATCATTCTTAAGAATTGTAAGCACTCCCTTATCTTTGCACAATTGAATCGGATATGAATTTTCTTCTTACAATAATAACACTCGATTATATCCTTATATGATCTCAATTTTCATATGGATATACATGATGTTCAAACTTTTCTAAGTGTTTTTTCCTATCTCCGCTATAAATGTTTTACTTCTCCCTCAAACTTCATTGGCATGCAAAATTTTGTACTTTTAAAGATCGATACCACTACCTCATCCGTCATTAGTGACTTTTCTTACCTACTATTAGTGTAGTCTTTAGAGTTTAGATGGTGGAAGAGACTAGGAACAACCTTATCATCCTTGTCAATCTTCATTTCCAATCTTGAGAGTTGGGTGCATAATCTTAAGGTGTTATGATGGCTTCTCAAATCTACACTTTTCATTTTCAATTTGTACATTTCGATCTTTATGAAAAGCTTGTTTGTCAAAGATTTTGTCATGTAGATGTTCAATATTTTCTTTCATGATGTCATTAGAGTAGCCTCACAACCGCATGTCGGACTTTCGAGGCTATTGCCAATCTAATCGAAAAGAGAACATGCATTTTCATCTCTTTTTAATCTGCATTTGTCACTCTCTCTAGCTTTTTCTTCGTACCGTGGGGAGATTTGATCAAACCTTATTGTATCACAATATCCTTTATAGTACTTTACCATAAGCTAAATGTTTCTTGCCGTCAACTAGCTCCACTTGGACCAACATCCTACCAACATTATTCTTTGACATCTTTGATCTAATATGTACCATTCATTCTTCGCCACAGCTTTGATACCCGTTTTTAAGAAAAATGAAATTTATTCGATTCCTATCCAAGATTGTTTGGAGTGCACAAATCAATATAGGATAAAGAACTCACACCACTTAACTGATTGCTTTGCTACATTTACGAAGATTGCATTATACTAAAGAAAATTTTACAAAGACTTCTGTCAATTCTTACCACCAAATTATCACAATACAATAGCAATTTCTCAAAACTTATGAGCAAATTCATGCTTTACTACTTTGCATGGAATGAAGAACTTTTGTATTTCCTTTATTTCTGCTTTTTGCAAAAATTGCTGCCATTTATATATAGCTATAGGTTTTTGATTCTTAAGTCTTAAAAATCTTCATTCTTTAGCGCGCAAGCGCTCTCAATTATTCTATTTGAAATCCCACTCGCATTAGCAATTCTTACTCAATTCTAACTTTGACTTCTATTTGAACTTGAATCTGATACGATCCGGTAGATCGATCAATCAAATAAGAATTAAAAGTAGAAAAATATGAAAAAAGTGGAATTTTTATAAGATTGTAATGAAGAACAAAGATAATTGGATCTCTTTGAAGAGGAGATCCTCTTTCCTAGCTTTTAATTGAACGGAATAAAAGCATAAATCACCTTAACAAGATACCTAGTTGTTCTTCACAAATAAGCATGAAAAGAGAAGACGACTAGCCCTAGATTAAATAGAAAAGGAGGGAAATTACTAATCTAGTCTGAAAAGACTAGAATACCCCTGAGCTCACTAAGAGGTGTCCCCACGTCTTCTACGCCGGAAGTAAGTCACCAAAGGGGGTACGGTTGGTGCGGGTGGTGCGTCCATATCAATACCCCCCTAAATGAGCCAGCTTGTCCTCAAGGTGGAAGTCTGGAAACTGCTCCGGGATCACGTCGTAGGCTTCCCATGTAGCATCGCAGTCTGGCAATCCCGTCCAATGTATCAGCACCTCCTTGCGCCTGCCTGGATTCTGTCGAACCACCCGTACCTCCAATGGTTTCAACATCACCTACATGTCCTCAGTTAACGTGGGTGGTAGCGTGGGCGCTGCTGCATGCTCTCCAATGGTTCTTTGTAACTGTGGAACACCGGGTGGATCGTCGACGTAGGTGGCAGTCTCAACCTGTATGCGACCTGACCAATCTTGGCTTCTATCTCATATGGTCCGTAGTACCGGGCTGCCAGCGTCTCATTCCTTCTCCTGGTCAATGACTTCTGTCGGTAGGGCCTCAACTTCAAATACATCCTGACGGTGTCCATCGGCTCTAGACTTCATCACTTGTTGCGCCCTCAGTAGGTGTTTCTTCAGCTCCTCCAACAGACTGTCCCTCTCCTCCATGTACTCCACCTGTGACACCGGAGTCTGGTTGTCCCCAAAACGAAGCAAAGAGGGTGGGTCACGCCCGTACAGAACCCGAAATGGCGTCGTACCTGCTGCTGAATGGTACGAAGTGTTATACAAATACTCAGCCAATGTTAACTACCTGTGCCACTGCCGAGGCGTCTCTGAAGCAAAACACCTCAGATAGGTCTCTTTGCTACGGTTCACCACCTCTGTCTGGCCATCCGTCTGATGGTGGTAGGCCGTACACTGTTCCCTGGATTCTGAACAGCTCCTTCCAGAACCCACTCAGGAATACCTTATCTCTGTCAGACACTATAGACTTGGGCACTCCATGCAGTCATATCATCTCCCGAGTGAACGCGTTTGCCACCGAAACTGCTGTGTAAGGATGCTTCAAAGGGATGAAATGAGCATACTTACTCAGCCTATTTACCACCACAAATATCACCGTAAACCCATCTGATCTCGGCAGCCCATCGATAAAATCCATCGTGACCTTCTCCCATACCTGCTTAGGCAGGGCCAGCGGCTGCAATAACCCGCGGGTGCCATGGCCATGTACTTATGACGCTGGCAGACGTCACAAGCCGCTACCAAACGAGCTATCATCTTCCTCTTCCTGGCCAGTACACCTCCCTAGCCATCCTCATGTAAGTCTGCTGCACCTCTGAGTGGCCACCCACCCCGAAACTATGAAACTCCTGAAACAAGACTGGTATGAATGTGGACGTCTGCGGTAACACCAACCTGTCATGGTACAGTAGCCTCCATCCCTCCATCGAGTACCCCTTCGGCCCTCCTGCTCCGCTCTGTAATGACTCTCAGATCTTGCTCAACTCGGGTCATCCTCCGCCTCCTGTATCATCGGCTCCCACTCTAACCATATAGGTAAAGATAGAGCTCTCACACTAATGTCATCCCCTCTGCGTGACAAGGCATCCGTCGTCTTATTCTCCAACCCTGGCCTGTACTCTATAGTAACTGATACCACACTATCTTAGACAGCCACCTCTGGTGCTCCTCTATGACCAACCGCTGCTCCAATAAATACTTGAGACTACGCTGGTCCGTCTTGACCATAAAGTCCATCCCCAGCAGATACGGCCGCCACTTTTGCACCGCCAAGACAATCGCCATAAGTTCCCGCTCATACACAGACTTCAGTCATGCTATGGCTGACAGCACCTGATTGAAATAAGCTATCGGCCGTTCCTCCTGCATCAATACTACCCCAAGCCATACCCTGATGAATCTGTCTCCACCACAAACGATACACTGAAATCCAGTAGAGTCAAAACCGGTGATGTGGTCATCGCTACCTTCAAGGCCTCAAACGCCTTGGTCGCTTCTTTCCCCCAACTGAACCCATCCTTCTTCAACTGTTCGGTAAGTGACCAAGCTATGGTGTTATACCCCTTTACGAACTTTCTATAATATCCTGTCAGCCCAAGGAAGCCCCGCAATGCCCTCAATGTCGTGGGCAGCGGTCAGTGTAACATCACCTCTATCTTCGATCTATCAGCTGCCACCCCTGCCTCAGAAACTACGTGCCTCAGATACTCGATCTGCCTCTGTCCAAACTGGCACTTCTCCTGGTTCGCATACAGCTGATGCGCCATCAACTCCTCGAAGGCCAACTCCAAGTACCCAAGGTGATCGGTCATAGTCCTGCTGTAGATGAGTATGTCGTCGAAGAACACCAATATGAACCTCCTCAGAAATTACCGGAACACCTTGTTCATCAAGGCATGAAAGGTAGAGGGAGCATTGGTCAAGCCGAAAGGCATGACCAAGAACTCGTAATGCCCCTCGTGTGTGCGAAACGTCGTCTTTGGCACATCCTCTGGCCTCATCAGTATCTGGTGGTATCCCGATCTCAGATCGATCTTCGAAAAGACCGATGCCCCGTGAAGCTCATCCAACAACTCATCGATCACTGGAATAGCAAACTTGTCGGGAACAGTTTCCTTATTCAGTGCTCGGTAGTCAACATAGAAACATCAGCTCCCGTCCTTCTTCTTCACTAGTAACACAGGGCTAGAGAATGAGCTAACACTGAGCTGGATTACCCCCGCCTGCATCATCTCCCGCACCATCTGCTCTATCTTGTCCTTCTGCACATGCGGATACCGATAGGATCGTACATTCACTGGTGCTGCTCCCTCACGCAACACTATCGCGTGATCGTGTCTCCGTACTGGCGGTAATCCCTGCGGATCCTGAAAGACTTCCTGATACAGCTCTATCAGCTGCTCCACCTCGGCTGGGGTCTCCTCATGTGGTGCCTCACCCTCAGTCATTGTACCTCGGCTCTCCACCAGGAACCCCTCTCCTGATCTCTGCAGGGCGTGTGATATGGCTTTGAAAGCCACTAAGGAAAAACAGAGGCTAGGGTCTCCTATCAACCTGGAACTCCATCCTGAGCTGTTTCCAATTCACCTTGACCTCTCCCAACCCCCTCAGCCACTGCACACCCAAAATCACATCAACATTGCTCAACTCTAGGGGCAAGAAATCCTCCACGATCTTCACGCCCGGCAAGGTCAAACATAGTCCATTGCACATCCCACTGCTCTCCTCCATCCTCCATGTACCTAGCAGGACTGTGAGCTTCTTCAAGGTGCTCAGCCGCAACCCATGACAATCCACCAACTGTATAGAGATGAAGTTGTGGGTGGCTCCTTTGTCTATGAGTACCGTCACTGCAGTGTCGTCCAACCATCCCGACAACTTCATGGTATGGTTCAGTGTGAACCCTACAACAGAGTTCAGGGATACCTCCGCTACATCCAAATGGTACTTCTCCTCTACAGCCTCCTTGGTCTCATACTCCTCACTAATATAACCCTCCTCATCTGGTACGATAGTGATCTGCAGCAGTCGGCTCGCGCAACAGTGACCGGGAGTAAACTCTCACCACAGTGAAAACACAGCCCCTTCGCTCTCTTCTCCCGTACATCTGCCTCTGTCAGTCATCGCTCCAATGTCGCTGGGCGTGCCTCTCCTCTAGGCTCAGGTGCTCCTGTAAGGGCCCTCGGGCTGCTGCTGGTGCTGGGCGGAAGTTTTGAGTCCTCCAAGCTCCCCGTATCCTCCTCTCCTCCGCATGCTTCTCCTCCGCCTTGTGGGCCAGCGAAGAACATTCTTCAAGGTCCACGGGTTCTGCATCCGTAACTCCGCCCGTATAGAGGGCTTCAACCCCCTCATGAAGTTTTCAATCATGACCTCGTCTGTCACCCCCTTCACACTGCTGTTCAGCATCTCAAACTTCTCCATATAGTCTCTCACCGTCCCCTCCTACCTCAGAGCTGACAGCTGCTCATAGAAGTCTCCCCACGTGGTCTCCTGAAATTGATCAACGATCTGTGCTAACAACTGCTCATAGAAGTCTCCCCCCGTAGTCTCCTGAAATTGATCAGTGATCAGTGCTGACAGCTGCTTCCAAATGCGAAAATGGGTCTGCGCCACCTTCCATCGGTACCATGCCAGGGCCTTGCTCTCGAAATAGATTCCGATGGCTCTCAAGACCTCATCCTCCGTCAACCTCATCACCTGAAAGTAGCACTCCGCCTGGTAGATCCAACCATCAGGATCTGTGCCATCAAATATTGGCATCTGTAGCTTCATCAATCGACGATCCGCGTTGATGTCACCATATTGCCCCCGTCTCTGCCACGACCACCACCCCGGTCCACTCCTCCACCCAGTGCGTCCACTAGGCCTCCATCACCTCCTCCGTACAGCTCCTTAAGCCACATAGGCCTTTCTAGAGCATCAGTCTTGTAGTAGTACCTTGGGAACTCCGGTGGTCGCGCAAAAGTATGCCCTCCGGCCCATTCGTACTGCTGGATAGGCGTTGTCCGGCCTCCCAAATATCCCCCCGGACCTTGCCCACGTCCCAGGAAGCCCTCAAAAGCCTGTCTGGGGTCAACCGCTGGCCTCGGTCCCTGTGGAAAAGTCTCTGGTCTCCAGAATTGGCTCGCAGGGACCCCGATGGTGGCGCCCGGGCCCATCCTTCTCCGACGTGCCCCGACGCCCCTCTCGAAAAGGGGGCGAACCCTGCAACTCCCCCGGAGCCCCCTGCCATGTTCGTCGCGCCCCAGGGGGGCCGCCCATGCTGCCACACCCCCGACTGGGGGCGCCGATCCCCCAGCACCCCCGCAAGGTGGTGCCGCTGCTGTCGCCGGCCCAGATGGGCCTGCCGAGGCTTCTGCAGGCCCGGATGGGCCTGCCGCCTGGAAAACAGGCCCGGGTGGACCTGCCAATGGTCGGACAGGCCCGGGAGGGCTTGCCGAGGTTGTGGCAAACCCTAGGGGCCTGTCGCAGCCATCACAGCCCCCGACTGGCCTTAGTTCGCTGATTCGAGCGTGGAATCGTCCTGATTCTCCTCCCCTTGGATGCCCTTGCCCCGATCTCCTCCTTTTCCGGTCGTTAGGGTTTGTAACATTGCCATCATCGCCGGAATTGACGTCGTAATTTCTCTTAAAAATTTCAGATCCGACGTGGCTTCTTTTAATCCTTGGAGATCACGACTTGCTTGCGCAGCCTCCCTCCTCATGGCCCAGAGTTCAACCTGGATGTCTTCTTGCGAGTAGGCGTGATCCTTGATTGAATCCCCCGTAGTTTTCTTCAACCCTTCAATCTTTCGATTGAGATCTTCGCGGAGTCTTTGAATCTTTTCTTCCATCAGATCCGTCTTCCCTCTTGTACCCGTCGCTATTAGATTTCACCGCTCTGATACCAATTTGGTACGATCCGGTAGATCGATCAATCAAATCAGAATTAAAAGTGGAAAAATATGAAAAAAGTGGAATTTTTATAAGCTTGTAATGAATAACAAAGATAATTGTATCTCTTTGAAGAGGAGATCCTCTCTCCTAACTTTTAATTGAACGGAATAAAATCCTAAATCACCTTCACAAGATACCTAGTTGTTCTTCACAAATAAGCATGAAAAGAGAAGACGGCTAGCCCTAGATTAAATAGAAAAGGAGGGGAATTACTAATCTAGTCTGAAAAGACTAGAATACCCCTGAGCTCACTAAGCGGTGTCCCCACGTCTTCTGCGCCGGAAGTAAGTCACCGAAGGGGGTGCGGTTCGGGTGGTGCGTCCGTATCAATATCTTATCTAGGTTCGGATTAGATTTAGATTAGTTTGACACACTTGATTTGTTAGGATTGGAAATTCATTCGATGTCTTACGCACATAACCGTAGACTTGTTAGAAAGATGACAAACTGAACTTCCTAGATACTTGTCTCATATTCAGATTCCGTCTATATGGATGTTTGAAACTCCCGAGGTTGATCCTTTTGTGCTGATCTATTTTCATTATCACTTCGGCTCGTGACTCTCATAGACACAGTTGACACTTTGAAACTTGAATTTGAGGGGTCACTCTTACATCTAGATCCAAGCACATCCTAAAACCCATATGGGCCTAGAATTTTAGATCCATGTATATGTATATTAGGCTAGCCCACATGTCGTACTAGGCCAACCCCATTTGTACATGTATCGTGTTGTCTCATTCATATTGAATTTAGATCTTTTATTTTATCATGATTTCTGCTTGGTGCATATTAAACTAACTGAACTTAAATACAAATATCCTTAAAGTTTATTTTAAGAATAACAAATGTTGAACGAAAATTACCACAAAATTAATTATCTTGCACAATGAGATTAATTGCCACTAAATAAATGAATGCTAATGTTAAGCCATTATGAGAAATGCTAAATTCAAATGTGTATCAAAGAAATAACAAAATATATCTACGTAATATATCTACGTAAAGACTGAATGAACCCATGTGGTGTTCTATTTCTTTGTTGGGATATTTGATTACATCTAAAGAATGCACAATTCCCTAATTTCCCATTGGTGCTTCCATTCGTGCCATGAATGGACCATGCCTCATGCCATGTCATGCTATACATGGGTAGGTCAAGGGACGGCCCAAAAGTATTTGGCACGTGTCGTGCTAGGGGGTAGGCCCATGTGACGAAATTAAGGATCCAAATACCATATTTTTCCATGCTGGCCCAATGTTCTGCGGGTCGGCCTGGATCCGTTTCCAACCCCAAGCTTTATGGGGGTTTTTGAAATAATAAAGTTAATGAGGTTCACACACAAAAAGTCCAGGGGTTTTCTTAAAATGGGTCAAAATTGTTGGTGGTTTCGTATAATTTAGCACATTTTAGTTTTATTTGTTTTGAAATATTTTAAACCAAAATACTGAATATAACTCACTACATTCGGCTATTTGTTATGTGGCTACTTGATGCATAAGAAAATCTGAAACCTTTTTTTGGGTATGATAGAAACCAACTTCGACATAGTGGATTGGATATTCAAAGTTGATCACCTGTTGTCTAATTTAATAGGTAGGATTTAGAACCAGGCCCTCACTGTAGTGGTCTAATCGCATACATTTAAGTTAGTTATTTTTCATCTTTTGTCACAGATGTGTGCATTTTCCTCATCTTGTTTTTCTGAGCACCAAATCCATGAGAATCTTGCAGGGCTGTTTACATTATTTGTGGCGGCATTAGACAACAAGTTGTGTGGACAGTGTTGGGATATTGAGACCCACTCCAGTGGATTTTGATGATGTATGTGTACTAATATATTTATTTCAAGTGTGTATAGGAATTGATAAATCATTTTGTAGCCATGAAGTTCAAGTGGATTGAAAAGCTCAAATAAAGGACTTAGAAGCCATGCTCGGAACGTCTATCTTAGAGCCAAGGAATTGAGCAAATGATGGCCCAACCAAGGATTCAAGGTCAAGACTAGATGGCTTAAGTCAAAGAACAAAGATCAACAAAGCTAGATATGTGTATATGTAAGTATATATGTTAGAATGTCAAGCCAATATATATTCTCTACACACACAAAAATATTTGAAAAATATTTTTAAATATATTAAACTATGTTATATTTAAATATAATTTTTATAAAATATTTTCAAGTAATTTTATTGAAGAAAAACTCCAGTATCCAAAAATAGGCGACTATCTAAAGCAGATAGCCGACTACTGTCGGGACAGCTAATAATTTCTCATACATGGAAACCTCTGTCATAGGTTTCAAGCCAAGTCTATTACCCATACACTGCTGTTTTCAGAAATTCAGTGCTAATGTGTGATCATATGGGTTTCTTAAAAGTAGGGAAGCTACTTCTAAGACCTTATTCTTTCAATGTTTTGTTCCATTGTCAACTCAAAATTGACAGCATGTTTGAATGGTGGTAACACGCTATTGTGTTACTGACATGGCCTTGCCAATCTATTGAATCAATTGAACAGATAATAAGCTTCCAATTTTTGTAGTTTGAGTGTCAAAGGGCCTTTTTAATCCTTTGAAGGAAGGTATGGTGGAACAATCTATCTTATCCTAGAAAATTGTAGATGTAGCATTCACTGTTACTTTTATTTTTATATACCTTGTTTTTAGTGATGTTGTAAACCATGGAATATGTGACCACATAGCCATATGGGGCAAAAGAGCATGTATGCACAGTGTAGTAATGACATGAACAACAGCACATTTTAGCTTGTTATTAGTGTCCGTTGGTGTCATTTGATTATAAATTCACGAGTCATAACCCGTGCCCTTGACGCATGGGAAATTCAATATTTTCCCCTCAAAAATTTCAACCATTCCATTCAAAATACCCCCCCCCCCCCCCCCCCCATTTCAACCGCATTCAAAATCACCCCCACAAAATTTTAACCACCCTATTCAATCCCCCCGCAAAAAAATATTTGACACTCCATTCATAATCTTCACCCCCAAAAATTTCAACACCATTCAAATTCTTTCATCATAAAGTTTCAACCACAAACAGTTGTGTTGGGAATGTGGGCTGCGGCCACACCGGTGTCGATTTGGTAATTGTGGGCCCGAGGTGGAATTTTGTAATTTTGTGCCCTAGGGGCATTTCTGTAATATTGGACAAATCAGCCTTATATATGGGTGAAGGGTTAGGGTTATGATATGAAGGGAATTGAAGAAGATGATGAGGAAGAGTATTGTAGGAGTAAACTAGTGTAGATTCTAGGAGATTTAACCCTTTATCTCGAATCAAAGGATAGAAGAATGGTATTCTCTTATTTAGGCCATTTATCTTGTATTCCACTTCGAATCTATAAAAATCATCTTTTTACGACTTGAAGCCCTAGAATTTCCTATCAGATTTAATTTGATAGGAAATTCTAGTGTTTAAAGGGCGTAAAAAGATGGTTTTTTACATTCGAAGTGGAATACAAGATAAATTGTCTCAACTAGAGAGAGGATGACCACTCTCCTACCCTTTGATTCGAGATAAAGGGTTAAATCTCACAGGATGTACACTAGTTTACTCATACACTACTCTTCCATATCTTCTTCAATTCCCTTCATATCATAACCCTAACCCTTCACCCATATATATAAGGCTGATTTGCCCACTATTATAGAAATGCCCTTAGGGCACAAAATTACCTCTCGTGCCCACATTACCAAATCATCACTGGTGTGACCGCAACCCCCACATTCCTAACATTATTTCGTCCCTGAAAAATCACCTTATCCTCAAAGTGGTGCATAAAGTCCGTGAGTACGTTTCTTCGAGTGTTGGACTGTCAGGTTCGACCCGTCGGCTCGGCTGAGCTGGCTTGGCTCGATGCACTGGCAGCTCCGGCTCGGTACGGCTCGGCTCTTCTATAGGATCGGCTGAATTGAGCCGCTATTATAGTGGTGGCGACTCGACGGCGCTGATGCAATTTTTCGACAGCTCCAACGATGGTTTGCCATGAAACTTGGTCTGATGAGTTTGTGCAGAGGAGAGGAAGAAGCTGGTGTGTAACGGCATGTTTTCTAGTCACATTTTGATTGTTGTGTGTCTGTGTTCTACTTTGTCGATTCAGTTATTTTCGCTCGAGTGAATTTTCCGTCCGTACGTCGACGCGAGCGCGTCATGGTTTTCAGTTTTACCGTAGCGTAATTTTTATCTGTTAAATCGTAATTATTTTTAGTTAAAAAGTTAAATTTAGTTAACTTATTACATATAACTAATTAATCATTAACTAACTAATTTAAATCAAAAGAAAATTACTTTTAACTAAAAGTAAATGTCTAAATTACTTATTACTTTTAACTGAATTATTTTACTAAATAACTTTTCCTAAATTACTCTTACCCTAACCCTAACCATACAACATTTATTCTCACCAACAATTTGGTAAGATCCAACAGCCATATTCAAGCCCTCTACCTCACAACCACCCACATTCAACCTGTCTCTCCTCCTCCCATCGTCCTTAAAACAAACCTAGAGGAACAAGAACATCAACAACAACCACGACGACCCAACATCACCCACCACCTCCTCTACTCTGTAACGACCGGAAATTTTCAACACTTCACTTCACGTATTTTTACGTATTTTAAATTTTACTTTATTAATGTCAGTCAAGAATTTTCTAACAAAACTGATTTCAAAAATTCTTATAAAAATATTTTAAAGCACTAGACTAATGATAAGATATTTCAGCAATTTTAGATTTCCTCAAATACCCAAAACATTCCCGTTAAAAATTCATCTCCCAAAATTACCGTTTTGATTCGACGAATTTATTTTCTATTCAAACGTCTTCAAAACGTTTTCAAACTTCTACAGTAGCATCCTATGATCATTTAGGGCTTCCCACATTAATTTCATAATTTTCGGATATCGTGTCAGCCTAGAACCCGCAAACCCGCTTCCTAAACGTTTTGGCCAAAAACACGTATTTTCGCAGCTCAAATCCCAGAACTGATCTTGTATTCGCGATCCTCGCATCGATACGATCCCGTGGATATGTTTTCGTAATTTTTCGGAGTCGTTTGTGAAAACGTGTCTGTATTTCACCGCTTTGCTAATTACATTCACTAATGATCTTTTTACCTTTACTAATTACTGTTACCTAATTACTTTACCCCTATTAAATCTAGATCTACCCCTAATCATTTCCATATCCCCACCCCCATTAACCCACCGTATAGGTTGTTAGATCCAACCCCCATTTTGTTTTCTATTAACTTTTTATTATTAACATTGTTATCTGGTACGTTCCCCCCCCCCCCCAAACTTATATAATAACATCAACCCCCAAGCTATTTCAATAACCCAGACGTCTTCCCCTTTCTTTTCACAGACACAGATCTCTCCCTCTCCCTTCACTTTTTAAATAACCAACAGATCTCTCATCTCCCCCTACATTTCAGGCACCCAGTTCTCTCTCCCTCTAGTTTCGTTCGAAACCCAGTGAACCCATGCACAATAACCCATCATCTCTCGTTCACAGCCTCTCTGTCTCTCTCTCAAACCCTCACCCACGGCGAGCCACGCCCCACCGGCGAAGCCCCCTCAGCGCCGCCTGCGACCCACTCAGCCCCCACGTCGCTCCGCCCTGCCGCACGCCACCCCACCGTCCTCCGGCCGCCCTCCCTCGAAGCTATCGCCCGCGTCCCCGGAGCCACCGCCGAGCAGCTCCCCGTCGCCGCTGATCCTCGCCATCACCCCCTCCGCTGAAGCCCGCAACCCACCGCCGTTCGCCCCTCCGACGACAGGCCGAACCCGCCGCCGCCTCCAGCGGCCTCCGCCGCAAGCCCCTCGCCCCGCTCCCTCGCCTGAGACCCCGAGCCCCTGCTCCGCCACCGCCACTAGTCGCGTCGCCGCCGTCGCTCCCCTTCGCCCCGCCGCCTCGAATGCCCCGCTGCCGTCGCCGAACGTCGAAACCCCCATCTCGCATCACGTTGGAACGAAGAGTAAGCCATGATGGCACATTCGTAAATACGAGTTGATTTTCGTATTTTATTTTTAAATAATTATTAAATAGGGTTAAATGGTTTTAAATCTATAACTTGATATACAGAGCCCAGAAAAATGCGGGGATAGCTCCAGAAAATCAGAAACAACATTCCAGACCCAATGGCGCGAGTCTCACTGCGAGCAGACGCCTACTTTTCCCAGAATCATTTTTTGAACCTAAAATTTAAATACGTATAAATCTTTCTAAAAATCGTAACTCGCTGTTTTCACTCACAATAATATGTGATAAAATTTTAGGTGAAAGTAAACTTCGAGACGGTCGTTTTGACTGTTCATTCGAGTATTTCCGACTAGGATTTCTCCCGGAACAATTTACGGAAGATACGCGTCACTTAAATAATTTGGGTTTTTAAGCTAGTTTTGAGTTTCTAAAAATTATAAAAATTATTATAGACTTCAGAAAAATATTCCCTCTTGCAGTAAAACTATTTTTATCATATATAGTCTATATAAAAATTTAGGACCCTTTTCATCGCCGTTTTAACCAGTTTTAAAATCAGACACTCAACTTAAATAAATAAGAAAATAGGGTATTCTCTAACTAGTTATCTCTTGTGTTTACAGGTAGCAAATCTCGTGCATCGACCCTAGATCCAGTCCTGGATCACTACCACCACCTCGAAGATAGTAAGTCACAGTAAATTCTACCCTTAGAAATATAGATAGTGTACTCGTATGAACATAGGACTTGACACCTAGTCTCGGAACAGTTATTGACCTGAACAGATTATTGACATTGCTTGACAGAAAGATTGTAACTGGAAATGTGAGAATAGTAAATGACTCGTAAAACTGCAAGTACGGTAACATGCACAGATACTGGGTTTTGGGGTAACTTATAATTGCGGAAGTGCGGGAGCGACTAGTCCAGACTTTGTTGTCACCGTGCGGGTTCTAGCAACCCATAACAGTGCCGGTGACAACCATCACAGATCACAGATCACAGTTTATTGCACAGTACTCAGAGAATTGGTTCGCCCGGGTAGCACCCGCGGCAAGAGTTGGCCTCTTGGTTGCTCATTGTACTTCCCGTTATAAGTCACAAACTAGAATAGGCACAGTTACTCTCATTATTGCTATTGTCATTGCCCGGTCACTATTACTTTACTTGTCACCCTTGTATGCTTGACAGATGTACTTTACCTATCGCACTTGCATGCTTGTCTGTCCCTACTTTACTTTCCGCACTTGTTTACCATAGCCTGCTCCATATTTGTGCACTCCTCTTTTTCTATTGCTAGAATTGTTGTGACTTACCTTCGGTTCCATTTATGGCACCGGCAGACGAAGACTTGATCGAGGAGATTGCCCCAGAGATCGAGGTGCCTACATTGACCCAGAAGCGGCAGAGTTTTAGTTACTATTTTGTTGGTGTGTGTGTTGTACAGTGTATTTCCTTTTCCGCATTTCCTTTCAGTACTTCCTTCATGTATTTGTGAGAGAGAGTGCTGGTTGTTGTACTTTAATTTGGACTGTAATAACGTCTGTACGCTGGTTTGAGTATCGTTGGTACATCTCTGAGTTGTGGCTATGCTGATTTCACTGGTAAACTGCGGAACCTGCGATTAAACCAGATAAGTAACGGGCCCCGAGATCGGGTCGTTACAGGTTTGGCGGCCCACGCAGGTCTGTGCAAAATACCTCGTGAACAGTATAGTGAAACCAGGATGTATCATACACGATACTCGACTAAGCTAACATTTTCTATGAATGCAGGTTTGACACCCGAAGGATGGACGGAAACACCTCAGAGAGCCCAATATAGCTGACCTATCTGGACTTAATAAAAGCCATTAACAAAACCTAAATTTTGATAGGATTAATTAGCTATTAATAAAAATCTTTTGTATCGGTGGCACTCGTATGAATGATAATCTTCCTTCAATGGACCATGATACCGGTCAATGTGCTTGGCTAAAGTCTGTGGATCGACCTGGCTAGACTGGGCATAAGTGATCCTAGCTTAGTCACTTCCCTGACCGTGTCCGCTGGACCGCAAGGACGTGAATCATGATTATGTAACGTCATCGATCTTCATCACTATCACCCTTCTTTTAGCTTGATGACCTTTCGATTGACCTTCTTAGAATCTTTCTACGCTTGAACTCTGGCTACGGAGAGTAGCGTCCGAATTTTCGACCATCAGAAGTTCGAGTTCCACAATGGAAGCGACCACCACCATCTGCCCAGCAACGTCAATCAACCACTCCTCAGCAGCAAGTGTACCAGCAAACGGCGACAGGCGCCCCAGAGACGCCAAGCTTATACCATGACAGTGGAAGAAGCCGAAGCTACGAGCCAAGTAATCACAGGTATGAGATTTTTCACTAAGCTACATACTCTAATATTTAGAAATCGTGAGCTTAGACTTGATTCTCATCACGGTAGGTACCGTCTTAATAGCCGGTAAACCTGCCCTCACACTGTTCGACTCAGGAGCTACACATTGCTTCTTGGTCAGTCGTTTCGTTCAAACACATGCTATCACTGCTGAACCTCTGACTTCTCGTTGGAAGGTCCCAAACACGTGCCATCACTGTTGAACCTCTGACTCCCGTTGGAAGGTCGAGACCGCTGGCAGCTAGCGGATGCCTCCAAAGATCTGTGGTGATTTGTAGATGAGATCTCTTTGCCGACTTCTTGGGATGGACTGGTTGAGATCATTTCATGCCACCATTGACTGTCGTCAAAGGAGGGTAGAAATCGATATACCCAATCATCCAAAGTTCGTGTTCCTCAGCAAAAGCCGATCAGAAGGACCAGTGGAGTATCGAGCCAGACCCAACGTGTAGGCTGTTGCGTTTTTGCATCCTTCTTGAGCTCGTGTTTCTTTTCAAACCCCACTTTCATCTTGTACCCAAATTTCCATGTGTTTGTATCCTTTTCCCACCTACCACCTCCTCCGCAATGACGGGCCTACACGATGATCGCAGAAAATGTCGAAGCTATCGACCAGGTGATTGGAGGTATGAATTATTTCTTTTGATATTATACTCGTTCATTTGCAATCAGTATATCATCGTAGCTATTATAATAGCTATTGTGATGTCAATAGTAAGTATTCATGTATTCATCTCTTGTTTTCTTAATGATGTGATATCACGTTTTATTTCATGCTATTAACAACTTATGTCGTGGTCGTTCGTCAAACCTTCCGGTCGATCGTTTGAATTGCTTAGGCGATTACCGATCTTCTGAATTCCGAGGACGGAATTATTTTAAGGAGGGTAGAATGTAACGACCGGAAATTTTCAACACTTCACTTCACGTATTTTTACGTATTTTAAATTTTACTTTATTAATGTCAGTCAAGAATTTTCTAACAAAACTGATTTCAAAAATTCTTATAAAAATATTTTAAAGCACTAGACTAATGATAAGATATTTCAGCAATTTTAGATTTCCTCAAATACCCAAAACATTCCCGTTAAAAATTCATCTCCCAAAATTACCGTTTTGATTCGACGAATTTATTTTCTATTCAAACGTCTTCAAAACGTTTTCAAACTTCTACAGTAGCATCCTATGATCATTTAGGGCTTCCCACATTAATTTCATAATTTTCGGATATCGTGTCAGCCTAGAACCCGCAAACCCGCTTCCTAAACGTTTTGGCCAAAAACATGTATTTTCGCAGCTCAAATCCCAGAAATGATCTTGTATTCGCGATCCTCGCATCGATACGATCCCGTGGATATGTTTTCGTAATTTTTCGGAGTCGTTTGTGAAAACGTGTCTGTATTTCACCGCTTTGCTAATTACATTCACTAATGATCTTTTTACCTTTACTAATTACTGTTACCTAATTACTTTACCCCTATTAAATCTAGATCTACCCCTAATCATTTCCATATCCCCACCCCCATTAACCCACCGTATAGGTTGTTAGATCCAACCCCCATTTTGTTTTCTATTAACTTTTTATTATTAACATTGTTATCTGGTACGTTCCCCCCCCCCCAAACTTATATAATAACATCAACCCCCAAGCTATTTCAATAACCCAGACGTCTTCCCCTTTCTTTTCACAGACACAGATCTCTCCCTCTCCCTTCACTTTTTAAATAACCAACAGATCTCTCATCTCCCCCTACATTTCAGGCACCCAGTTCTCTCTCCCTCTAGTTTCGTTCGAAACCCAGTGAACCCATGCACAATAACCCATCATCTCTCGTTCACAGCCTCTCTGTCTCTCTCTCAAACCCTCACCCACGGCGAGCCACGCCCCACCGGCGAAGCCCCCTCAGCGCCGCCTGCGACCCACTCAGCCCCCACGTCGCTCCGCCCTGCCGCACGCCACCCCACCGTCCTCCGGCCGCCCTCCCTCGAAGCTATCGCCCGCGTCCCCGGAGCCACCGCCGAGCAGCTCCCCGTCGCCGCTGATCCTCGCCATCACCCCCTCCGCTGAAGCCCGCAACCCACCGCCGTTCGCCCCTCCGACGACAGGCCGAACCCGCCGCCGCCTCCAGCGGCCTCCGCCGCAAGCCCCTCGCCCCGCTCCCTCGCCTGAGACCCCGAGCCCCTGCTCCGCCACCGCCACTAGTCGCGTCGCCGCCGTCGCTCCCCTTCGCCCCGCCGCCTCGAATGCCCCGCTGCCGTCGCCGAACGTCGAAACCCCCATCTCGCATCACGTTGGAACGAAGAGTAAGCCATGATGGCACATTCGTAAATACGAGTTGATTTTCGTATTTTATTTTTAAATAATTATTAAATAGGGTTAAATGGTTTTAAATCTATAACTTGATATACAGAGCCCAGAAAAATGCGGGGATAGCTCCAGAAAATCAGAAACAACATTCCAGACCCAATGGCGCGAGTCTCACTGCGAGCAGACGCCTACTTTTCCCAGAATCATTTTTTGAACCTAAAATTTAAATACGTATAAATCTTTCTAAAAATCGTAACTCGCTGTTTTCACTCACAATAATATGTGATAAAATTTTAGGTGAAAGTAAACTTCGAGACGGTCGTTTTGACTGTTCATTCGAGTATTTCCGACTAGGATTTCTCCCGGAACAATTTACGGAAGATACGCGTCACTTAAATAATTTGGGTTTTTAAGCTAGTTTTGAGTTTCTAAAAATTATAAAAATTATTATAGACTTCAGAAAAATATTCCCTCTTGCAGTAAAACTATTTTTATCATATATAGTCTATATAAAAATTTAGGACCCTTTTCATCGCCGTTTTAACCAGTTTTAAAATCAGACACTCAACTTAAATAAATAAGAAAATAGGGTATTCTCTAACTAGTTATCTCTTGTGTTTACAGGTAGCAAATCTCGTGCATCGACCCTAGATCCAGTCCTGGATCACTACCACCACCTCGAAGATAGTAAGTCACAGTAAATTCTACCCTTAGAAATATAGATAGTGTACTCGTATGAACATAGGACTTGACACCTAGTCTCGGAACAGTTATTGACCTGAACAGATTATTGACATTGCTTGACAGAAAGATTGTAACTGGAAATGTGAGAATAGTAAATGACTCGTAAAACTGCAAGTACGGTAACATGCACAGATACTGGGTTTTGGGGTAACTTATAATTGCGGAAGTGCGGGAGCGACTAGTCCAGACTTTGTTGTCACCGTGCGGGTTCTAGCAACCCATAACAGTGCCGGTGACAACCATCACAGATCACAGATCACAGTTTATTGCACAGTACTCAGAGAATTGGTTCGCCCGGGTAGCACCCGCGGCAAGAGTTGGCCTCTTGGTTGCTCATTGTACTTCCCGTTATAAGTCACAAACTAGAATAGGCACAGTTACTCTCATTATTGCTATTGTCATTGCCCGGTCACTATTACTTTACTTGTCACCCTTGTATGCTTGACAGATGTACTTTACCTATCGCACTTGCATGCTTGTCTGTCCCTACTTTACTTTCCGCACTTGTTTACCATAGCCTGCTCCATATTTGTGCACTCCTCTTTTTCTATTGCTAGAATTGTTGTGACTTACCTTCGGTTCCATTTATGGCACCGGCAGACGAAGACTTGATCGAGGAGATTGCCCCAGAGATCGAGGTGCCTACATTGACCCAGAAGCGGCAGAGTTTTAGTTACTATTTTGTTGGTGTGTGTGTTGTACAGTGTATTTCCTTTTCCGCATTTCCTTTCAGTACTTCCTTCATGTATTTGTGAGAGAGAGTGCTGGTTGTTGTACTTTAATTTGGACTGTAATAACGTCTGTACGCTGGTTTGAGTATCGTTGGTACATCTCTGAGTTGTGGCTATGCTGATTTCACTGGTAAACTGCGGAACCTGCGAATAAACCAAATAAGTAACGGGCCCCCGAGAGCGGGTCGTTACATACTCCACCAATCCTCCACCAACCACTTACAACCCAACATCAAATCAACCGGGAGTCACAATCCCAAAACCAAACCCCAATATCATCGCGCACCGCCCCGTGTCGCAGCCGCGCCGCCGATCAAGTCGCCGTCCGCCGTCGTTCAGCGTCGCACCACCTCGAACCGCCCGACCCCGGGCCGCTCAGCCGCGCCCCCGCCTTGACCGCCGTCAGATCGCCTCCCCGCCGCCGCTTCGAAATCACCGCCGCCGTCGTCCTCAAGATCACCGCCGCCCCCGATCTCGCAACCGCCGCGCCCCGATCTCGAACCGCCGTCGATCCGCTGTTCCCGCCTCCGATCAGAGCCCCCGACCGTCGGATCCCGCCGCTCCGAGCTCTGATCCGACCGCCGCCCCTTTTCTCCGCCGATCGCCCCTGCGTTGCGTAACAAAAAAAGAAAAGAAGATAGAACGAGAAACAACGAGAGGACGAGAGAGAACAGAGATGGTGAGAGTCATTTAATAAAGTTTTTTATATAGTAGTTAAGTTATTAATTATTAAAAAGTTATTTATTATTATTATTATTATTTATAAGTTTATTATTAACTGTTATAAAGTTTTATTAGTTTATAAGTTATAAGTTTTACTAAGATTATTACCAAAGTAAGTAACTATTAAGTTTTATTATGATAAGTTGTTAAGATTATTAAGCTAAGATTTTGTGTTATAAGTTAAGTAAAATTTCTTTATTATAGTTAATGTTTTTAATAGGTTGATTTGATGTCTTATCACTACTACAAAATGGACCTTTAACAGCGCTTAAATAAGGCCTTTAATAGCGCTTTACAAGCGCTGTCTATCTCACCGCTGCTATAGGGGGCTGGTTTTAATAGCGCTTTAAAAGCGCTGTTAAAGGGGGGCCTTTAACAGCGCTTGTTTGTGCAAGCGCTGTTAAAGGCCCCCCTTTAACAGCGCTTGTTTGTGCAAGCGCTGTTAAAGGGGGGCCTTTAACAGCGCTTCTTTAGTGCAAGCGCTGTTAAAGGCCCCCCTTTAACAGCGCTTGTTTGTGCAAGCGCTGTTAAAGGCCCCCCTTTAACAGCGCTTGTTTGTGCAAGCGCTGTTAAAGGCCCCCCTTTAACAGCGCTTGTTTGTGCCACGGAGTCGCTCACGGTGTATTTGAGAAAATTGCTAATATTAACAAGAACACCGACTTCCATATTGCTTGCTTCATCATAACACGTTCGATGCAGCCACTGACATTCAACGCACACACAACAAGAGTCTATCTTCGATTCTTCATAACCTGTATAATCATATATTATCTTTTAAAAAAAACAAGAACGTCAATCTAACACGGCATTCATAGTTACATGCATACAACTCCTACTGAAGAAATCACAGATTTACAAGCATAAATACATCCCACAATCACACATTTTACTTCTGCTCGATGGCACTAAACAACTCCTGCAACGATCGTTTGGGCGCCTCAGGACGAGCAACAATCTCAACGACCTTGTAGAAAGACTCTTGGCAAGACAACGCTTCGACTGCGACCTCTGCGACCTGCTCCCTGGATATGGAGCCTTCATACAGAGTATCCTGCACATTCGTTAGCTTAGAGCGATAAGTATATTTAAAAACATCCTAAAGAGAATGATGGGCATGCGCTGACTATGTTTACCTCTGGCTCCATGACTACGTTTCCAGTTGGGGGATCATCTCTTAATCCCCCAGGTCAGATAATGGTATAATTTATACCGGATCTCCGAACGTAGTTCTCTGCTTGGAGCTTTGCTATTAGTGTGAGTCCAAATACATTGAGTATTATGTAAGCTGGGTTGAAGATTTGGCCCATTGCAGCCCCATTGACCAGAATGGAACTGATCAGGACAAACCTTTTCACGCCGATTTTGCGGCATGCTTCCACGAGGTTCACCGTGCCGAAGTTGTCGACCTGAACAAGTACCCAGTTCCAACCCTTTCGGTTAGGAAAACTGCCAAACATCAAAAGGGCACCTCTGTCTTAGCATTTTGAACACGGACATGACAGTGTTTCAATAAGTGATGGAAATGAAGTTTATGTTGCTTAATGCTGCTACCATCCGGACAATGTGGGAATCGTTGGATTCCTAAAATTATGTAGCATGGTTAACAATCCATAGAAACAATTTACGTACATGCCAAACAAGGTAAGAAATATGAACATACCGTCTTTCGATGATATATATGAATAAAACCCATTAATTTCATAGTACAATACTTATTTTATGACTTCCTCGATGGTAGGAATAAGTAATACAGAAATAAGTATTAGTTTTTTTAATTAACACTTAACTATTCATGTGCATGTAAGAACTCCTTTTTATATTACTCCTTCCATCACGAAGTTATATTAACTAGCTATATACTTATGATAAATATAATAATTTTTATATGGTTATAATATGCCAAATGATATCAATTTAATATGCATATATAAACATATCTCATGCTATTAAAGAGTCACATAAGTGTAAATTTCTTACATAGAAATGTGATGCGCATGAAGAATGAAGGTAAAATATGGTTTCTTATGGTTTACAATAACTAGACTATACTTACGGTCTACCGCAGTTACAGAAAATTGTTCACATGCGTTCCTGTAAGTGAAGATGACAGCTAAAATATGGTTTCTTATGACGCCTGAACGAGAGGTATACCAAGGATATATCTCATAATCTGTAGTGTATGTCTTATATCAGACATAAGGCTTACGGTCTGTGCTACATGATTAGGGCAAGAAGAGAGAAAACGATAAGAAATACACCCCGACCCACCAAGACCCATCGTGCGCATGCACATTAAGATAGAGAGGGGTGGCATGGCAGTGGAAGAAACATATTACACAATTCAGGAGATTAATGAATTGGTATGATCCATTCCCACAGTTTGATTTATTATATGAAGGCGCTGTGCCTAATGGTTAATTACAAGATAACGAGTGGGCAGCTGTCCGCCTTCTGAATAATATGACCTGTTAAGTACATTTTGATCACGGTTTGGCTCAAATTCTGCCCATATTAGTTGATTTCTATGCAACTTGGAAACTTGGAGTATAGATTAACAAATTGACAAAACACCTCAAAAGGGTACCCCCAATATTTGGCGCCCAGGTTGGAACTTGGAACATGCCAAAACATAACTTTTTTAGTCTACATGTTTTGCAGTGGGAATCTTTATTTGATACTTTAAGATGAAAATCACACACAAACATTTTACCATAGCAGACTCATTGCATTGACTCTTTCTTTCATATTCTTTTCTCATTGTTTATGAACATCAGGCTTGTGTGAGTGTAACCAATAATGTTGGTTGTCGTACCCAGCTGGCCCACCAACTGTTGCTCAAATAAATCTTAGAGAACAGTGGGTTTGCAAGAAGTCGCTTATTGTACATAGTGTTCTCACTGGAATAATTGAACACCAACCAAAGGGGTTTCTGTAAGGCTAGTACCCATTATTCCTCTTGGAGAAACACACCAGTTAAAATATGTTAAGCTTGCTTGTGACAAAAGCTAACTGCAAAGAAAAGTTAAGCTAAAGCTAAGCTACTTGAAGGATATAATAACACATACCTTGCTTTAATCCCACAAGCAGTAGCTGCAAGTGGTGTTATTGCAAAGAAACCCCAGAAGTGCTTACTGCACATGGAAATTTCTTAAGTGGTAATATATCACCATTTTATAAAGTTAATAAAAACAAAAATCTTAATAGAACAACTTAGGGTAGGTACATGTCTAAATACAACCTAATCATGTTCTAAAAAAATTACACTCACTCCCAAAGTCCACTACTACCGGAGAAACTCCCTCATATGCATCTCTTTGATGCAAAACAATGCATTTAATTTAAAAATGAGTGCGGGCAAACAAATAAATAATAATATAAGAATTCTATTGCACGTACAAATTATAAAACATAATCAAATTGAGTTAATAAAAAAGATATCATCAACTGAATTATAAAACCGAGTGCTATTTTACAGCCGTACAAATTCAAAAAGATCATAGCACAATAATTTTGCACATGTATCTCCTAAATTAACCAATGCATGCTTTTCACCTCATTGAGACGCATGTACGTGATCAATGAATTAGAAATAAATTCACAAAGCCACTGGAAACAAATACATAAGTAACTCTTTCAGCTTGATATGTCTACACATTTTCTAAGATTAAGGTTTCATTTAAGTCAAAATGAAACTGAGGTTTGCACTCATGCAAAACACAGTTTGTGAAAATCCAATAGGAATTAAGATGCAACAAAAAGAACAAGTTCTGAATAATTTCTTTATTACTGATTTAAGTACCTTTTGGCAAGTCAAAATTGATGTTTAAGGTTTCACAAGTACTTGTAAATTTAGTTTGATTTGAATGTAAATTTAGTTTGATTAAACATAATATGAATTGTATTCAATGGTGGAATATTTGAGAAGAAAAGGCAATACAGCATATACCCACTTACCTACATGAGATAGATGACTCAAACCGTCTTCTAACTTCTTTATGTCCAGAACCTGTGGCATCTTTAGATTTATCCCCTCCACATTGTGAAAATCTGGCGTTGTGCTGCTCTATGAGCCTGTCCGGCTTGTCCTCCTCTTCCCGGCCTTCAGCCGCCTTCTTTCTCCTCTTCGGATTTTTTTTCTTGCCTTCCACTGTTCTTCACTAGCAGCTTGTACTTCCTCATCTTCGAAATGGCTCCTAGTTATATACACAGCTTGACTTTCTCAAATTGGCTTGCCACATTTCTCTGCTGCAAATGAGCATAAAAGAGGTGCCTTTATAATTTCCAACAAACCAAAATCATTGCCATATTAAACACAGTTCAAAGCTTATGCTTCCTTTCAATGCTGCTTGTGATTGCTGTCTGCTTGCCACATTTCTCTTGGCAGTTCCTTCAGTAGTTTCAGATTCTTTAGAAGATTTGATGTGGCCTCTCCTACGTTTTAGAGGTAAGCTACCTCCATATTCCCAAATGTAATTTCAGTGTTATCATCCGCTTGCTTCCATAAGGATTCATATTGCATAATGATGAAAATTTAGTGTGTCAGAATAATAATCATATCGACAAGATTTAGATGTGAACCAGAAGCAAATTTAGACACTGCATCTAGCAGTGCCCAGAGAATAAACATGAGTTTAACTCCATCTATTTCACAGTATTTACTCATGATAGCAATCTGCAGAACCGGTAAAATTTCTACCATGCAAATAATGATTTAGATCTAATCATCAACAGCTATATTTGTTCATGATAAAATGGTATTTATTAGATCCAATAATCATCACAAATAAAGTAAACAACAAATAATCACAGTCTCAATCACAGAAAAGAAAAAAATAATAACTAAACCAATATCAAGATCTCGGCTTTTACCTAACTCCAGCATCTCCGACGATCCCGATCGCCATTCCAGCAGACAAACCCGCAAGACCGCAAGCCAAACCCGACGACAGGTGAGTGTACCCATCAAAAAGGTAGTACGACTTCGCCTTGGGGTTGATCCCCGTACTGATGATCACAGCAATAATCAGCCCGTAGATTCCAAGCACTCCAGCCATGACAACTGGCACGATCGACTTCATCACAAGTTCCGGTCTCATGACCCCCATCGACGCCACTCCGACCCCGCTCTTCGCCGTCCCATACGCCGCTCACATGCCAACATCACAACAAAAATCAATTAAAAACTTAGATTTTGATCGGATCGGATCAGATCGCGAGAGAGATGAGTAACCCTAGCTTACATGAGAAGACGAGGGCAGCGGCAGCGCCGAGGAATCCGAAGAAGGGGTTTCTAACCGTCCATCGATCGGGGCCGAAGATCGATGTCGCCGGGATAGAAGATGGAGCTCGCCAGCGATTGCAGGGAAGGAAGGGGGAGGGAGAGAGAGTCTGTGAGAGGAGAATATGTGGATTTTGAGATAGGAGGATGAGAGCCTGGAATAAAAGGGGGCAAACGAAAAAATGCTGAAATAGTTGGGAAGTCGCCCTCAGCGAAAGGGCAAGCGATGACGGCTCCTGTGACCTCCCTTTGGGTCGATACCGGCCCTTCCGATCGTGAGGTTCGCCGAAGGCGATCATCTCCAACCAATTCGAAAGCTTGAGATTTTGAGATGGCAAAGGTTAGGGCCTGGAATAAAAAGGGGGGAAACGAAAAATATGGGCGGAACCGTGAATGTATAATATCTTTAATAGCGCTTGTTTAATACAAGCGCTGTTAAAGGCCACCCTTTAACAGCGCTTTCACAAACAAGCGCTGTTAAAGGGGGGGGGGGGGGCCTTTAACAGCGCTTGCACAAACAAGCGCTGTTAAAGGCCCCCCCTTTAACAGCGCTTGTTTGTGAAAGCGCTGTTAAAGGGTGGCCTTTAACAGCGCTTGTATTAAACAAGCGCTGTCTATTGGGACCTTTAACAGCGCTTGTTCTAAAGAAGCGATGTCTATTAGGACCTTTAACAGCGCTTGTAGAAAGAAGCGCTGTCTATTGTCTGACATTTAACAGCGCTTCTTTCTACAAGCGCTGTGTATTATCTGTGTCTCTAATACATAGCGCTTGCAGAAAGAAGCGCTGTCTATTATCGGACCTTTAACAGCGCTTGCAGAAAGAAGCGCTGTCTATTCTCCGACCTTTAACAGCGCTTGCAAAAAGAAGCGCTGTCTATTATATGTGCCTCTAATTAACAGCGCTTATAATTGGCAAGCGCTATTAAAGGTGTGCTATTAAAGGTCCTTTTTGTAGTAGTGTATAACTAGTTGATAACCATTAAACTGATGTCACAATTTAATTTATGCAGATAAAACGTACCTCACATCACCACCATCTGGACACCTACACCCACGTCAAGGCAAGTATTTTGAGTAACTGAATTGCAAATCTGGCTGTTTAAACTTAGAGCCAAATTTGTTGTGTTTGTCAAATTCTGGTAGCCGGATATCATATTTCACTTTGCTTATTGCCTTTTTAACTTAATTGGACTGCTTTTATCATCTGCATGTTAACTAGCTAAATTAATTGGAAAAATGAATATGTTGCAAACACATATGGGATGACCATCGAAAATAGATGGGGTGAGGCCATCGAATACAGATGTGGTGAAACTTGGTCAATGACTAAACAGAACACTTGGGTGGGGTTGGTTCATGTAGTAGAGTCCGTGATTGTTGCTTGAACACCTTACGGCTACCTCCAAAACCACACTAACGGAGGCAAGCAGCTTGACCATATTCCAGGTTGGAATGGCAAGAAGCGTCACGGTAAACCCACGATGATAGGGTGTATCAAGAACATAACCTACTCAGACATGGACTTATCACGAGCACAAATACTCAACTTACAACTGTTTTACTTTTAAAACTGCAAACCCATATATGCTCATACTTTACTTTTCTGCACTTATTTTTCATAAACTGTGTACTAACACTCTTTTGTCCCTTATAGTTATTCTTCATTCATTGCTTTAAATATCTTGCTGAGCTTATCGCTGACATATATTTCAATGTGTTGATGAAATATATGTTAGGCCCAGAGACAGAGTACCCAGAGGACACTACTTTTGAGAATCCTACCTTAGAGGTGGACCCTGCTGATCAGAGCTACGAAGACATTGAGATCCTCCCGCGGAAGGCTAGAGCGGGATATTTATATTTCAGTATTATTTGTATTGTATTTTCAGGTGTGTTTGCTTTCAGCAGATTGTACGGCCATACTAGGCCAAGATTACTTGTGTGTTTGATTTGGACGTTGTTATTGTAATGTAATGCATAATTGTGCTGCTTGTGAAGATTCGCATGCAGGGACCTGCCTTCGCTAAATTACGCTTAGTATGCTTAAGTCAAAGAAGAAAGAAAAAAAGTACATATGCGGACCCTCTCACGTCCTCGCCCCAAGTATAATGGGAAGCGGGGCGTGACATGGTGCGGTCGGAAGTCTCGAATGTGGCCGATAGTGCAGCCAATGAGCTTCACAAGTTTTGATGGCAGTCATCTGGGGGCGGCCATCATGGGGTTCGCCCGACTCGGGGTGGCCATCCTGGGGTTCGCCCGACTCGGGGTGGTCTGTCAGAAGGCCGAAAACCACTGGGTGGCCACCGCCGGCGGCACGTGCTCCCTCACTTCTGGCGGCCTCAGATTTAGGTCTTGGGCGTCGATCAACTTTAAATTTGGGCTGCGGTCTGTCTTCTTCTTCATATCTGGTAGATCTAAGTTTGAGATCTTCAGATCTGAATTTGAGATCTTCAGATCTGAGTTTGAGATCTTCAGATCTGGGCTTGAGATCTTCAAATCTATGCAACTTGCCTCTTTTCCTTTCAGATCTGGCAGATCTAGTTTCGTGGTCTTCTTATATGTCTTCCAAAGCTTCGCATCAGAGGGTTAGTGGCGATCGATCTTCTCAAAATCCTCCGCTGTTAGGCATTGTATCTCTACACGAAGCTGCTCTATCACGGGTCGGTTCTCCAACCAATCATCTTTTGCGTCGCCGCCATGGATCGTAGAGCTTTGATACCAATTTGGTAGGAAAGGCTAGTGATTTGAGAGGAGACTTGATGATTTTTATAGATTTTTATGAGGAATACAATATAAATGGTCTCAATTAGAGAGGAAGACCACTCTTCTCCCCTCAATTCGAGCTAAAGTGCTAGATCTCTTGGGTTTTAAGCTATTCTCTACTCCTAATCTCTACTCACTATTCTTCTTCAATTCTCTTCCTTTCCCTAACCGTAACCCCCTTCACTCCTATATATTGGGCCGATTTGTCCATATTTACAGAAATGCCCTAGGGCCCAAAATTACAAAATTGCCTCTTTGGCCCAAAATCACACATTCGTCGTCACTGGTGAGGCCGCAACCCCCCATTCCCAACAAATTGTCCCTTGAGGGTTTTCCCACAAATAAAATGGTCCCTAAGTGTTCCTCCCGTCCCAAAATTTCACTACCATTCATTCTAGTCATTAGTGATTTTAGATTAAATCCTACATATCATATTATCAACCCCTTTATCCTAGTCAGCATCCACATTCAAAATCGTTTTATTTTATAGAATAGATATTGGTTATTACTAATTAGATTCTATTTGTTGTTCCATTTTGGTTGATGGTGTGGTTTTCTGGTGTACTGACATTTAGTATGGCTGTCAAATGACTTACTGAGCATTGTGGATGATTGTAAGAAAAATGTAGCTTTTTATATAGTTGTTAATTGTGTTATTAATTTTGGAGAGTTTGTGTATATACTTATCTTATCTGGTTAATTTTGGAGAGTTTGTGTATATACTTATCTGGTTAATTTACTTATTATAACAACAGATTGCATGCGTTTTTATATTATCTACTGTTTTCCCTAGCTTTCTTAAATTATCTGTACTTTTTTCTGTAAACTGATTTTATTTCATTTTTAAATGAGTGATTCTGACATTGTGAATGTGTATGTGCCTCTTGTGTGACACATGCAGTATTCCCCAGATAAATGTGTAGCAGCCCATATCACTTACTGAACATGGGTTCTAGAAACAGTTATATGCTATTGTCCTATAGAAAGCACCTATATGCTCATGAATTTGGCCAGTCTCTGTGATGTGACGATATTTTTTAAATAGCCTTGAGCTTAATTTGGCCATGGCTGTTTCTGGGCTGGGATTTGTTTTATGACCTAGGGAGACATGTCAGCTTGCTTCGATAGCTGTTTAAAACTATGATATCTTTTATACATTGCTATACCGTGCTCTTTTGTTAACTATTTAAGCCTTTTTTCAGAACCAATGTATAAAGAACTGATGTGTTTGAATTTTAGAGTTGCATTGTTGTTCTCCACATATGCTTTTAGCTAATGGTCGAGTCTATTGTAATCTGTGAAGGTTGCGAGGTTTCTTGTGAAGACCGTTTCTCGTCTAGGTTCTGGAGAAAAGCCAGTGGGTACCACATCATACATGGGTAAGGCAGAACACCTATTGCGATGCCATTGTGATGTTCACCAAGGTATATCTTATTTCCACATGGTGCATCTTCAGATAATGTCTTAAATTCATAATTTTACGTATCAGAGTATTCCTTATATTCAGAGGGACTTACCCTTTCTCTGTGGATACCAATGTCTTCTGCAGCTGAGGACTGGTTGAATCCATCAGTCATACTGGAGGCATTTGAAGCCAGGGCTGTTAGGCTGGCTGTTAATTGTGCCCAAAACATTGCCAAATTATCAAGCCCAGAAGAAGGTTCTCTCTCCCTCAAGCACAAAATCGTGCTAACTTGCATGTGCCCTTGACATCATGCGTTCGGGTGCATGTATGTACAACCACAACCACAACCACAACCACAACCACACACATCCACACCCAAATAAACAGATTCAAATGTGTGCATGCTGCTTGCATATTTGTGTCCTCATGCATCTGCGGCATTCTTTTTTGATTGATCTAGGCATTATGCAGTGTGAATTCTGAATAAAAGTGCATGTTGATTTATCCCTTTATTTCAAGTCACTGTTTTCTTTGCATGATTTTTTTTTCCTCACAAGATTATGCTCCCATCCTATCATTCTGCAGGCTTTCATGAGCTCTCTGCTGATTTAGTGGAGGCGGCGGTAGCCCACTGCCAGTTGATTATTGTATCAAAGTAGGTTCTTGTCCCATGCTTCTTTTACGCCTTGTGTTGGAACTCACATTATTGATGGCAACACTAATTTAGGACTCTTGGAAAATCAAGAGGCTTGCTTGAATGGTTATGGAATTCTATGGTGGATGGGTGTAAATTGATTTTAGACATTGGTCAATTCATAAACACTTTTAAATAGTCAGAGCGCACTCAAAAATTTTATGTTGTTGAACATGAATTGGCTACCTCCTCAAACTTTGATTAGGTTTGCTATGCAAAAGTTTACCAATTCATTTAACTAGAATGGTGTATTACATTTAAGAAATTGTAATTGCAGTAGATTATACAAAAGGGATTTTTAGATACTGGTTTGCCAAATTCTGTCTACTTTGAGTTGATCTGCAACTCACACGCTTTGCTATTTTGTCCCCATATCTGTTAATTTTTTAGAAAATAGTCCCTTGTAACAACTTCCATCCAACGCTTTGGTTAAGGACGAATCTGAATCTGCATAGAGAATCTGAATCTGCATAGACTTGGGTTAGGTTTGGGTTTGGGCCGAGGAGGATATGATCGTTTAGGTTTGATAGATGTTGGAAGTAAATAGGAGAAGCGGAAGTTTGGATTTAAGAGGGATTTATTGAGGGATGAGAGGAGAAAGAAGGGAGGATATTAGGGTTGGAACTGATTTCTAGATGGAAGAGAGGACTCAGGAGGGGAGTGATGTTCGGGTTAGGGTTTGAGAGGGGATGTAGTTATTGGAGTTGAGGGGGGGGTAGCGGCGGAACTTGGTAGATAGGAAGGAATTGAGGCAGTTATCGGTAGTTAAGACGGGGGTAAAATGAGGAAGTTGATGGAAAAAGCGAAGGCTACAACACGAATTTCATATTTCCGTTAACTTTAACGTGATATTCTTCAATTTGAAAGAGAAGTTAACTAGAGGGATTAATTTCTATAAGCTTGCTAGATTTAGAGGACCAAAGTGTATATCATATAATTTGGAAGACCAGTATCGAAATAGACATAATCTGGGGGCCCAATATCAAAAAACCCCTAAATAAAATGTTTTAACTTTTCTATATTTTCCTATTGATTTAGAATTTTCAAACCTAACAGTTTTGATAATTCTAACTTCTAAGAATTTATTATTGCTAGGTTGACATGTTATCTTGGGGTCACGGTACCAAACTAGGGAAAGAGTGGTGGTGATACGGCCAAGAAAAAAAATTAATGATTTTCAAAATCAACTTGGTGACCTCTTTGCATATAACATACATGGAGGACCCTTTCAAAGCCTATCAAGATAGTGTGTCTACGGCTTTTACCTCTTTGCATGTGTAGTGTGAGCTTGCAAGTATCATCAGCCTAATGAAAAGTGACTTCTATTGAAGTACGAGAAAAAACTAGGGCATCTTGAATTGACGGCCATGAACTGAAAATCTTTCTGTTTTAGTAGTACAAAAGTTTTTTTTGTTAAATTCATCCAGAGCATTCCCACCATCCAAATTTATGTTACTAACCACTGTCAAGGATGAGGGTAAACCTTGAGTTACTGGCTGAGGTGCGCCAGTTGACCTCATTCTGAACATGCACACAATCCAATTGTTCTCTGATAGTATTCTTTCATAGAAACCACCTTTTATTACTTCAAATAGGTTTTTGCGGGTTGGAAAAAATCTTCATAAAGCTGTCTGAGAACTGAACTTTTTATATATATTAATGACCTAAAAAATAAATCATAATTCCTTTAGGAGTGTGTTATTTATAGTTCTGTATTTGCTCTAGAGCATTTATGATCACAAAAATGAAAACTTAAGAGATGAAGCATTCAATGACATCCATAATTCAGACATCATAGGATTAATTCGAGCCAATTCATGTTGGTTGCTAACCTATCTTGATTGAAAATTTTGCTTGGTTCCCAGGTTCATTGAAAAGGTGCAACAAGACCTAGAGGGACATGGAGTTAAAGAACAACTCCAGATCCTCTGCAATATTTATGCACTCTCTTTGCTTCACAAGCACCTTGGCGATTTTCTCTCAACGAATTGCATCACCCCCAAGCAAGGTTCCCTAGCAAATGACCAGCTCCGAGCTCTATATTCTCAGGTATAGATTCTTACTTTCTGATATACGTGCCTGTAATCTTGAATGTGCTCCGTCTGGTTGGCTTTAGTGGATCAAGTGTTACCTAGACAAGGGACATGTTATCAAGTGTCCTACATGTCAAATCTTTAATAATAGGATACAAGGACATGGCTGATGTATAATAAATTTATCCATATTTAGATAAGCAATAGGCTCTCCTTGTTTCTTTTTAATTACCATAATTTTGACATGGTTAAAAAAAGAGCACGTAATAGATTCGTATGAACATTGGAGTAAAAGAAATTTATGACTCACCAATATGTTTTGTTTTTAATCATCTCTTTTCTTATGGGTTCTTCTCATGCAAGTACAACACATAATTTCCTCATACAATTTATATGAGCATTGTCCAAGTCATTTGACACAGGTATCCAAGGGTCCAGAAGTGTCCCAGTTTCCATCATGGAAAGAGTTTCCCCGGTAACACTGGGAACAGCTGGATTTTCCATTTGGTTGGTTCAAGAGAAAATATGATACTAAATTTCAAATTTTTGTTTTTTATTTTCTGTATTTGCATCTCTGGCCTCTGACTGAGGCAACGATCACACAAAATATAACCTTCTTTGAACAGATTTAATGGACGAGGGTCAAATTTACTGAGTTTAACTAAATTTCCTCACATTTTGTTCTTCTTGGTGCCATGCAGCTCCGCCCCAATGTGATCGCACTAGTTGATGCTTTTAACTATACTGATCACTACTTGGGGTCGGTCCTGGGTCGCTACGACGGGAATGTGTACCCCCATCTCTACGAGACGGCTTGGAAGGACCCCCTCAATGACTCAGTTGTGCCAGATGGATACCATGAGTACATCCGTCCTCTTCTTAAGCAGCAGTTTAGGGTTTCTAGACTATGAGAATGATCAAAATACATGCGATGAGAACTGTTGATTGCCAAACGAGTTAATACTTGGGCACTGGATATTTATAGCGAGGAATAAAGCAGCCATCGCTATGTTGAACTTGTAAAATACTGTTTGAGCGCTACATGTTCTTTGATGGAATGATTCGTTGTTCCTTGACATACAATTATTGTGGTTTCTAAGTTCAGTGTGTTTTGACTGATCAATATTGAGGTCTCATTGATAGCAAGCACTTTTTGGGACATGCAGTTCGTTATTGTCGATTACTGAAAGTTATATTGGATCACGGGGCTTCGTGTTTGTTCTGTCGGGCCATTTCTCATTTCTAGTTGGGCTTCGAATTGTTTCCCATATCTTGTTGCTTTTACATGTCTTAAAAAAAACTGTAGTATGGACAACTAGCAGAAAGTAGTGCTTTTCGCCAAGTTTCATCGTCTAATGGAGCAATGTTCCCATCAATACTGAACAGAATGCATTACAAATTGAAGCATTGGTCATGACAGGCAATACAACAATATGTAACAGGTCTACATTTTTGCAGACATGGCAGTGATGACAACTTTCTTCTCTGTTTTGTTCTGTTGAATTCAAGTGAGTGAGTGTCCTAGATATCAGATATGCTAGAGAGGTATTTGCTGAAGTCAACACATACATGAGAGAATCAGGATGGCTCATGTCACTACTTGTAGCCTCTCAACAGGTCGAATGTCATCATGATGCATGGTTTAGTGCATCATAAAATACCACAGTTCCATCGCTTCTAGATGGTTTCTTTTCAGTGGATGAAAGATAGCCGATACTTCCGAGGGCCACAATGAAGGCAATATTAGCAGCACAACCAGTACACAATCCTGAAATTCATGAGCATGCACACCCAACAGAATATAATTCTTTGTCGTGGCTTAGCGTAGTTTTGTCCCTTTGGCTAATCCCATTTTTGACATAAGCTTAATTACTAATAAACTGTGGTTCATTTAATGTAGATTTTGTGTGCTTAATAGTCATCTGTGGTGGTTGAAGCATTCTATTTGAGTCACTATATATATAACATCCAAAATGTGTCCAATTTATGCTGCACATTGTAGATTAGTTCGGAGTGTATGGTGTGGAGCAATATAACAGTATAATCTACACATGAAATTTTGCATATGTGCACAAAACTAGGACATTAGATGGTACCCAAGAATGAAACCCAACCATTCCTAGTGATGATCATGTCATTAACAAAGAGAAAGAGAATGACAATGCCCGAAGTGGTAGATCACTGAAACATGGCATACTCGGCTAAGCTCTCTGTATATTCTATTAAAAGAAGAGATTGATGGAAATGCTCAAACAAAGCACACGAGCTTGGCTGAGACCATAAAGTTGATATACATAACTTGGTAAGGCGAAGATGTTGATTAATGCTTCAAACTTGAAAATCTGGGAGGTGACACGGCAGTGCGTGTCATGGCCGTGCTATACCCAACACGGCCGTGTTGGTTCAACAGCACTGACAAGCAACTCCATGTTTTACTGACACGGTCGTGCGCCATGGCCGTGCTGACAGACAACTCTCTGTCTAATTAAACACGGCCGTGCCGTCTGACAACACGGCCATGTCGATTGTTCTGGGGCTACAGGCAAGTTACGCAGTTTTGTGCACGGCCGTGCTGATATGCGGCACGTCCGTCTAAGCACCCAGAAACACTAAAACACCTAGATTTCAGCTTCTAATCTGGACCGTTGATTTCAATTGGGGTAAATCGGATGGACATGAATGAAGACGTTATCTTCTACTTTAGGGAGTATTCCTATAGTATATGTACCAAGAGATACACTTTTGACGGCAACGGCGGAGAGTTGAGAAGATTTCCTTGCGTCTTCAGGAGAGAAGCGGATCTTTTGCCAGCGATGGACGACAAGAGACCTTCGAGGCGACTACGAGCTTTGGGGGAGGATGTATCCTTTGTTCTATAGTCTCTGGTAAGATCTCATCATTGGTTGTGTGCATGAGACATTGTAATTGCTAGAGTACTAGAGTTATTTTGTCGAGATGGCACATATTGTATTGGAGGAGATTTGTAGTCGGTGTATTCTCTGAATTATCTTCTCTGATCTAGTGAAAGCTGTAATAAATAAAATTTAACATAATACAATCTTTGACTAAGTTAACAGGGTTTGTAAGAGGGGAACGTCCATGTCTATGTGTGCCGAATTTACTATTCATGCTTGGAAATATAACATATTTGTTATTCAATTGATATCATATTCTATTTCATCCTTGTGAAGATAGAGGGAGAGCTCGTGGTCTTCATTAGTAAGACCACGAATTACCGACTTGAGAATCCATTTTAATACCATTTGTCTTATTATTGTAACAACTTGATAATTGTTCCATATCCTATCGAACCATGTTGCATGTTCATGGTCAACTACGGGATTCTTGTAGCATGTATATGGGATCTTAGTTAGGTTAGACACAAAACCCTCAAGGTTCGCTGGATAAAGATTATAGTCTTTGTAGCTTATGCCTATTCCGGACCGAGGAGCTGTGTATGTTCAAACATGGTCTGCTTCTGGACTGTGCCATGCAATCATTCTCAAGTCCAACTCAAAATATTTAGGTCGAAGCCTGACGGCAACATGGCCAGATGGAATCAGTCCCAGGCAGGTCTCACCCTATTTTGCAACTTGCTGTTTGCAAACATCTTGATCCAAATGTAAATCCTTGCCGATGGATTGGCAGGGGGGCATGGACATCAAAATATAAAAGAAATCAAGACTCCTGTCATGTGAAGCCTAATTAAATTATGACTAAGTTTCTGAAAGACACTCAGCTGCATATCTGTATTCACAGCTCCTCCTCCCACCTTTTCATGGGTTTGCTCTTCGACGAAGAACACTGGGGTAAGATGAAGGTCAGTAGATGCCCCCACATGCTATCTGCTTCGGCATTTGAATCCTACCAGTGTATGTATGAAATGAATTTGCTGTATAAAAATTAATCCATGTGATGTCATGTTAATTCCTAGCGTTTTGTTTATGCTAGTTTTGATTCATTGTATACATGATCCTTCTTCCTGTGTTTACTCTTTATTGAATCATGTCTTAAGTGCTACATCGTCAACCGTTTAGAAGAATAAGTTGAAGATGTGGCATTTGATGTTGTACGTGCTTTATCTTTGTATTTTATTATACGTGTATTTTTTCGTGCTTGGTTCTTCTAATAGACATTTTGTTGCAGGTTATTGATTACAAAACTCAGCAAAGCAGACTCTTCCCATTGCTGGCATCAGCCTATGCTTTTAGGTTTGTCGGGGAGTGGTTGCATTGGTTATATGCCGACGTGACTCAAAGATTACAGGCAAATGACTTTTCAACTTTACCCGAGGCTCACGCATGCACTGCCGGCTTGAAGTCCTTGACAACTTCAACAACAGCGGTATGCATTGTATATCATTTAATACCTCTAGTTAATGTATTAGGTAGTGGAAGTAGACCTTTTGTGTGAAACCCTTTGCAGTTGTTGTTAAATACTCCTAGTTTAAACAGCTTAGCTTTTCCTTTCAGAAAGCAAATGTAGAATTTAAGGGTATTGCTTTTTACCAGTCTCACATATTGACTTAATATTAGCAAGTTCTAGTTGACCTTAAAGCACACCTGTTATAGACAGGTTGAAGGACTAATCCGTCTAATTAATGGTTTTGGTTGTCTGAACCTTTTGACCTGCTTGGGAAGTAGCGCGTTTAAATTTATTTACTAGTATGTTTGAGTGGATGGTGAGCTGCCTAGAAGTTTAGGGCATGTAAATGTAGATGTATGCATCATCTTTAGTTAAACGCATGTGCTTTGTATTATTTGTTAAACCTCGAAGCATTCTAGACTAATTTGACTCAATGCTGGAGTCATATCTTGACTTGAATTTGAGAAACTTTTTATTAAAGATCCGGACAACACCCTACCTAGGCAAAGGGCATATATTCCTTGAATTTTTGCATTCCTTATCTGGATAATATGCTTCCTATCTTCCAGATGCAGGCAGGTTTTATGGCAAGGTGACTCCATGACGTGAGAACTTACGCATGCATGCATTGTTTTGGATTCTTTAGCAATGACCATGCAACTTTCTGGAGTAGGACATACTTTATCACTGGTTTTCTGGGTTTCTGGGTTTCCTGCACATCACACAGACAACAAATGTTTCTGATCGTAGATTACTTAAAAATATTGTACTTAATTTACTTGTTTGCTCATGCTTTGCTCTCCGTATCTTAATACCATGGATTCTTTCTTTCAGTATCTCGTCTCTTCTAGGCGTTGGTATCCTACTGAACCCTTTTCATTTGCAGGATGGCATCGAAGAATGCAGAAAATTATGCGGTGGTCATGGTTATCTGTGTAGCAGCGGGCTTCCGGAGTTATTTGCTGTATATGTTCCTGCCTGTACTTATGAAGGAGACAATGTCGTTTTGCTTTTGCAGGTTTAAAACCAATTTTCATCTTCTTCCAACTTTTATTGTTTGAAAGTAGTAACCTCGGCGTTGTCACAAATTAGGTATAAGAGTCTTTTATAGTTTCGCTTGGTTTTGTGTAGGTTCGCTCTGTTTCGTTCTATTTTCAATAGTTTTGTCAGTTTGTTCGTCGAATAAGGAAAGAGGAAAACCAAAAAAAGAAAACAAGATAAGAGAGAAATGAGATACAATGGAGTGAGAAGAGAGAACTGATTAACCTGTATCTCACCTCTATCATGTCTCAATATCTCCTCTCTTGGCTTCACATGGTAGTCGTCTCGCATGGCGGCAACAAGTGAGGCAGCTCAGATATGAGAAATAGCTTGATCCCGATCATAAGAAGCATTATATTAAGCGGGTGGGGGCATGAATTTGGGTTACCTTAATCCTGAGCTGAATGATAGATTAATGGATTATGCTTTGGGAATTGCTACGTGCACATACCGTTTTACTCGCACGCACAACCACTTATTTACAAGTTTGCCATTCAAAATTTACTCCTTTTACCATCGTCGCCCCTTGCACCCCCATGCCTCCCGTCAACGGGTTTTTAGGGTTTGGAATGGGCGGTGTGGAAGAGGGTCAGCAGCGAGAAGAGACTTTGACTTGACCTGAGATGGGAGGTGATGAATTATAGGGGAAGAGGGCGACAGACTTAGATGGTCGGCGGAAGAGGGTTTGGAAATGGGCCATGGGGAAGAGGGTCAGCTGGCGGAGATGACGGCTATGGTGGCGATGACGAGGTTGAGGAGGAAGAGGACATAGGGACTCTGAATAGACTTTGGATTTACTGGAATGGCGGCAAGCGGTCGTCGTTTGTGTGGGGACTGAGGAAGAAGGGGACCGGTGGCAACGGTGCCAGTTGCCGACCGAGAAGACCGAGGGATTGAGGAGGAGGAAGAGGACCAAGATGACGCCGACCGCTGGCAGATCGAGGTTGAATGGAAAACTTGTCAATAAGTGGAATTCTAGTGGAGTAAAATGGTATGTGCGCGTAGCAATTCCCTTATGCTTTTGGTAAAGTGTAAACAAAAACTGGACCTGAAAAATTGGTTACTCTACTTTTTATAGTTAAACCATCACTTTAATAACATTTTACACACATGTACTCACTTTTAATGAAATTAGAATTATAACTCCATTAATATTAAGTTTTATATTATAGTAAATTTTATTAATTATAGTGTTTTAAGATTGGTGGACAAAATTTCTTGATAACTAATCAATATCTTATATTTTAACCACCAAAAAATTCCTCTTAAACATAAATTTATATTATTAAAACAACACAAAATATGAAACTGAAACGTTGAACGAAACTGCCTAATAGACAAAACTAGTCGAACCCAAAGATCTTATGGAGGAACAGAACCGAGTTCTCAACCCTTGGTTTTAGATTTTGCAAGTTCCATTACTTCCCCAAATATTATAATTTCTACTAGGAACCAATATGAAAAGATCCATTCCTAGACGTATTTCAATATGTTTGCTTGCTTATATACGTGGTTCTGGCGTAATATTTTCGAAAATATTAGAGATGCCAAATGATCCTGTATAATTTATGTTTAGGATCATCAACTTGAATGATTGCAACGGGTCATTAAATTTGAATATCCAAGAATCGATATATAGATCCAATAAGAAGTTGGATCTATTTCCAGGATCTATACCTTATCCACTAAGGTATTGGATATAGTTTATCCACTAAGGTATTGGGCATAGTTTTATAGATCCAAACCCTCAGATTAGGGTCTGGCTCGGATTGGGTTATTAGGCCCTATTGCTGCATCTAATTATGCATGGTCCGAACTGGAATAAGAAGCCCTCCAATTTCCCCATTATTTTTTATGCTTTCTTGCAGCAATGCACTTCTAAAGTGTGAACAGAAGTTGGGAGTATGAACCACAACTTGTCTAACAACAACATTCATGTTTGAAGGTATGTGTTTGTTTATGGATGGATTGAGTTAGACAACATCCTGTTATTAGGAATTCATAATATAGGTATCACTTGAAAGTATTTGCAACTCAGATGGAAGACACATGCATTTTAATATGATTTAAATTATTTGAAGGTCCTAAAAATCCAAATGATATCATGATGCTTTACTTTTGCATTAAGTGGCCTTAACATGGACGACAGAAAGTAGGGTTTTGATGATCTATAATTTGGAGAATGCAAATTAAACAGCCAACCCTTGGATCACGATATAACACTTTATAACACTTGGAAATTATTTTTTGGGATCTTGGTTGGAACATTTTAAAACACTTGGATATTATTTTGGATATATTTTAAGAGACCCCATCAACCTTGGCTCATTTAAAAAAACCCTAAACATTTTTTGCGTGAAACCCCCATCACCTTTGCTGTAATTTTCCAAGAAAGCCTATTTTGTCAGCCTACCTTCTAAAATCTGGTCACCTACAGTTACACATGACCATTTTATGTTCAAAATACCCTTATGCGTTGTAAAACAATTTTAATTTGAAAATTAATTAAAAAAAATTCCCACAAAAATACATAATAATGTTTAAAAATAAATACATTATCAAAAAATATAACGATGTGCTATTAAAAGTAATTAAATATATTTTTACATAAGTATGAAGTCATTGTTTAGCTATTAAAACTATTTTATAAAAATCATAATATTTATAAAATAATTTTATTAATTAAATAATTTGAATAAAGTAGTCTGAATTTTCTCATTCAACCTCCTTGACCCCAAACCTTAACCCTTACTCCTTTATCCTAAACCAAAATCCAAAGCCTAGCTCTAATTTTTTTCTTCATCCTCTCTTCCCTAACGCTAACTTGCCCCAACAGTGAACCCAAGTCCATGTCCTAGCACTAATGTTTCCTCTTTTTCCTCTCTCTCTCTCTCTCTCTCTCTCTCTCTCTCTCTCTCTCTCTCTCTCTCTCCCTCTCCCTATTCCCAATTTCAAATCCAATATCAAACACAACACAAATCCATCATACCAAACCCCCAAACGCCATTCCCGTTCATGCCATTCTCACTGCCAACGTCACTATAGATCCTACTTGCAGCAGTTGCAAGATTGATCCTACGATGGCACGTTTGCCTTCCTCTTCCTTGCCACTGGAGCCTATGACACAATTTGTCACCTTACCCAATTGATGATGCAATGAAAATATTTGAGAAGAAAAGAAAGATTTATTTGAGAAGAAGAGAGATTATGTTAAGGTGAGATCTGGGCAAGAAGATATTTTTGCAAAAGAACCTTTAAATTATTTTATTTGTAAATATTCATTTCTTAGAAATGATATTCGTAAAATATTTTTGGAGGTTTTTAATAGCCTAAGGGTGTTTACGACTTTGTATGCATCGTCAATAGCATTAGTGGGGATGGAAGGGCATCATGCCATGTCGTGCTTTGGCAAGCCTAGGCACATCCCACACAAATTATCGTGTTAGTGAGAACATGCCGTTTTCAATTTCCATACAAGGTCATTTAGAGTGCGCAGAACAGATCAGAACGAGAACACATGCACTAATTAACAAGTAATTTTGTTATCTTTATAAAGATTGTATTATATTAATAAGAGTTATAAAGAAGAAACATTTCTCAACTTTCACCACTAATTCCCATAAAATAATATCAATATATCAAAATCTAGGAGCAAAAGTCGTGCTTAACTACTACCATGCAAGGAGTTAAGATCTCTTTTGTCCTTGCCTTTCGAATTTGCAACAATAGTTACCTTCTTAATACAACTTTAGATTTCTCGATTCCCAAATCATAAAAATCGTAATTCTAGTAGAACTCAACCGCTCTTAATTATTTTATTTAAAATCATATTTACATTAAAAATTCTAACTAAATTCTAATTTTATCTTCTGCTGTAACCGGACTCATGTTCAGGTTTGAACTGGGACTTGGACTGGACATTCTGATACACCTGACTTGTTTGGACCAAAACTTCTTAATATTGCATCCGATTCACATAACATTAGACTTTTTGGAAAGATAATTAACTGAACTTTTTGACATTATGTGTCTTATCATCATAATTCATTTGTGTATATGTGAAAATTTTCTGAAAGTTGGTCCTTCTGTATTGGTCTCATTTCTTTATCATTTCGGCCTATGACTTTGTAACTTTGACTTTTGTTGGAACTAGAATCTCATTTGGATTTAGACTGGATCTTGATAGTTTAACATACTTGCCTTATTTGGGATGTAACTTCATCGGATATCCCATTCATATAATCTTGGACTTGTTAGAAATGTGATGAACTGAACTTTACACCTTTCTCATCTCCCGTTATCTGTGTAGATGTTAGACATTCCTTTAAATTAATTTGGCGATGGCTTCCATCACAAGTTCCATGATTGTCACGGAGGCTTTTTGGAACCCGAATCCAAAGTGCTACTCTTACAATTTTCACCTCGGCACGAATTACCTTCATCTTTGACTTCGACAAGCCTTGCTCGTTGCAACGTTGCTAGTGGATGATCTACTTTGCATAACTTGCTTTTCTACCTACATGAAGTTTACTATCAATGGATAATGGTTTGTCAACATTATTTGTTCTTTCATCACACAACCAACACCCTATTTCACCCTTTCATCTCTTTTGCTTGCATAGTAACTGTAAAGCAATCTCGATTAAGATTTTCAAGTGAGATGGGATTTCCATCTAGTATCCATTACATACCTCATTTCCTAGAGAGCCTTATCACCCTATCAAACATCCTTAATCTCATTGAGTCATGCCATCTACATTAAGGGCATTACCATCTGCTAGAATTATTTTCTTTAGGTCATACCCCTTGAACAACTCTTTTGAACATATGTATGAGCATCTTAAATTTGACAACAAATTATCTTTGTGAGTCTTTTCTTTTTCTTTAACCACGAATGGATCACTCTTCCTCATTAGGTTATACTTTCATCACTGTTAAGATGCTTCCATTAGCTTGGATCATTCTTAAGAATTGTAAGCACTCCCTTATCTTTGCACAATTGAATCGGATATGAATTTTCTTCTTACAATAATAACACTCGATTATATCCTTATATGATCTCAATTTTCATATGGATATACATGATGTTCAAACTTTTCTAAGTGTTTTTTCCTATCTCCGCTATAAATGTTTTACTTCTCCCTCAAACTTCATTGGCATGCAAAATTTTGTACTTTTAAAGATCGATACCACTACCTCATCCGTCATTAGTGACTTTTCTTACCTACTATTAGTGTAGTCTTTAGAGTTTAGATGGTGGAAGAGACTAGGAACAACCTTATCATCCTTGTCAATCTTCATTTCCAATCTTGAGAGTTGGGTGCATAATCTTAAGGTGTTATGATGGCTTCTCAAATCTACACTTTTCATTTTCAATTTGTACATTTCGATCTTTATGAAAAGCTTGTTTGTCAAAGATTTTGTCATGTAGATGTTCAATATTTTCTTTCATGATGTCATTAGAGTAGCCTCACAACCGCATGTCGGACTTTCGAGGCTATTGCCAATCTAATCGAAAAGAGAACATGCATTTTCATCTCTTTTTAATCTGCATTTGTCACTCTCTCTAGCTTTTTCTTCGTACCGTGGGGAGATTTGATCAAACCTTATTGTATCACAATATCCTTTATAGTACTTTACCATAAGCTAAATGTTTCTTGCCGTCAACTAGCTCCACTTGGACCAACATCCTACCAACATTATTCTTTGACATCTTTGATCTAATATGTACCATTCATTCTTCGCCACAGCTTTGATACCCGTTTTTAAGAAAAATGAAATTTATTCGATTCCTATCCAAGATTGTTTGGAGTGCACAAATCAATATAGGATAAAGAACTCACACCACTTAACTGATTGCTTTGCTACATTTACGAAGATTGCATTATACTAAAGAAAATTTTACAAAGACTTCTGTCAATTATTACCACCAAATTATCACAATACAATAGCAATTTCTCAAAACTTATGAGCAAATTCATGCTTTACTACTTTGCATGGAATGAAGAACTTTTGTATTTCCTTTATTTCTGCTTTTTGCAAAAATTGCTGCCATTTATATATAGCTATAGGTTTTTGATTCTTAAGTCTTAAAAATCTTCATTCTTTAGCGCGCAAGCGCTCTCAATTATTCTATTTGAAATCCCACTCGCATTAGCAATTCTTACTCAATTCTAACTTTGACTTCTATTTGAACTTGAATCTGATACGATCCGGTAGATCGATCAATCAAATAAGAATTAAAAGTAGAAAAATATGAAAAAAGTGGAATTTTTATAAGATTGTAATGAAGAACAAAGATAATTGGATCTCTTTGAAGAGGAGATCCTCTTTCCTAGCTTTTAATTGAACGGAATAAAAGCATAAATCACCTTAACAAGATACCTAGTTGTTCTTCACAAATAAGCATGAAAAGAGAAGACGACTAGCCCTAGATTAAATAGAAAAGGAGGGAAATTACTAATCTAGTCTGAAAAGACTAGAATACCCCTGAGCTCACTAAGAGGTGTCCCCACGTCTTCTACGCCGGAAGTAAGTCACCAAAGGGGGTACGGTTGGTGCGGGTGGTGCGTCCATATCAATACCCCCCTAAATGAGCCAGCTTGTCCTCAAGGTGGAAGTCTGGAAACTGCTCCGGGATCACGTCGTAGGCTTCCCATGTAGCATCGCAGTCTGGCAATCCCGTCCAATGTATCAGCACCTCCTTGCGCCTGCCTGGATTCTGTCGAACCACCCGTACCTCCAATGGTTTCAACATCACCTACATGTCCTCAGTTAACGTGGGTGGTAGCGTGGGCGCTGCTGCATGCTCTCCAATGGTTCTTTGTAACTGTGGAACACCGGGTGGATCGTCGACGTAGGTGGCAGTCTCAACCTGTATGCGACCTGACCAATCTTGGCTTCTATCTCATATGGTCCGTAGTACCGGGCTGCCAGCGTCTCATTCCTTCTCCTGGTCAATGACTTCTGTCGGTAGGGCCTCAACTTCAAATACATCCTGACGGTGTCCATCGGCTCTAGACTTCATCACTTGTTGCGCCCTCAGTAGGTGTTTCTTCAGCTCCTCCAACAGACTGTCCCTCTCCTCCATGTACTCCACCTGTGACACCGGAGTCTGGTTGTCCCCAAAACGAAGCAAAGAGGGTGGGTCACGCCCGTACAGAACCCGAAATGGCGTCGTACCTGCTGCTGAATGGTACGAAGTGTTATACAAATACTCAGCCAATGTTAACTACCTGTGCCACTGCCGAGGCGTCTCTGAAGCAAAACACCTCAGATAGGTCTCTTTGCTACGGTTCACCACCTCTGTCTGGCCATCCGTCTGATGGTGGTAGGCCGTACACTGTTCCCTGGATTCTGAACAGCTCCTTCCAGAACCCACTCAGGAATACCTTATCTCTGTCAGACACTATAGACTTGGGCACTCCATGCAGTCATATCATCTCCCGAGTGAACGCGTTTGCCACCGAAACTGCTGTGTAAGGATGCTTCAAAGGGATGAAATGAGCATACTTACTCAGCCTATTTACCACCACAAATATCACCGTAAACCCATCTGATCTCGGCAGCCCATCGATAAAATCCATCGTGACCTTCTCCCATACCTGCTTAGGCAGGGCCAGCGGCTGCAATAACCCGCGGGTGCCATGGTCATGTACTTATGACGCTGGCAGACGTCACAAGCCGCTACCAAACGAGCTATCATCTTCCTCTTCCTGGCCAGTACACCTCCCTAGCCATCCTCATGTAAGTCTGCTGCACCTCTGAGTGGCCACCCACCCCGAAACTATGAAACTCCTGAAACAAGACTGGTATGAATGTGGACGTCTGCGGTAACACCAACCTGTCATGGTACAGTAGCCTCCATCCCTCCATCGAGTACCCCTTCGGCCCTCCTGCTCCGCTCTGTAATGACTCTCAGATCTTGCTCAACTCGGGTCATCCTCCGCCTCCTGTATCATCGGCTCCCACTCTAACCATATAGGTAAAGATAGAGCTCTCACACTAATGTCATCCCCTCTGCGTGACAAGGCATCCGTCGTCTTATTCTCCAACCCTGGCCTGTACTCTATAGTAACTGATACCACACTATCTTAGACAGCCACCTCTGGTGCTCCTCTATGACCAACCGCTGCTCCAATAAATACTTGAGACTACGCTGGTCCGTCTTGACCATAAAGTCCATCCCCAGCAGATACGGCCGCCACTTTTGCACCGCCAAGACAATCGCCATAAGTTCCCGCTCATACACAGACTTCAGTCATGCTATGGCTGACAGCACCTGATTGAAATAAGCTATCGGCCGTTCCTCCTGCATCAATACTACCCCAAGCCATACCCTGATGAATCTGTCTCCACCACAAACGATACACTGAAATCCAGTAGAGTCAAAACCGGTGATGTGGTCATCGCTACCTTCAAGGCCTCAAACGCCTTGGTCGCTTCTTTCCCCCAACTGAACCCATCCTTCTTCAACTGTTCGGTAAGTGACCAAGCTATGGTGTTATACCCCTTTACGAACTTTCTATAATATCCTGTCAGCCCAAGGAAGCCCCGCAATGCCCTCAATGTCGTGGGCAGCGGTCAGTGTAACATCACCTCTATCTTCGATCTATCAGCTGCCACCCCTGCCTCAGAAACTACGTGCCTCAGATACTCGATCTGCCTCTGTCCAAACTGGCACTTCTCCTGGTTCGCATACAGCTGATGCGCCATCAACTCCTCGAAGGCCAACTCCAAGTACCCAAGGTGATCGGTCATAGTCCTGCTGTAGATGAGTATGTCGTCGAAGAACACCAATATGAACCTCCTCAAAAATTACCGGAACACCTTGTTCATCAAGGCATGAAAGGTAGAGGGAGCATTGGTCAAGCCGAAAGGCATGACCAAGAACTCGTAATGCCCCTCGTGTGTGCGAAACGTCGTCTTTGGCACATCCTCTGGCCTCATCAGTATCTGGTGGTATCCCGATCTCAGATCGATCTTCGAAAAGACCGATGCCCCGTGAAGCTCATCCAACAACTCATCGATCACTGGAATAGCAAACTTGTCGGGAACAGTTTCCTTATTCAGTGCTCGGTAGTCAACATAGAAACATCAGCTCCCGTCCTTCTTCTTCACTAGTAACACAGGGCTAGAGAATGAGCTAACACTGAGCTGGATTACCCCCGCCTGCATCATCTCCCGCACCATCTGCTCTATCTTGTCCTTCTGCACATGCGGATACCGATAGGATCGTACATTCACTGGTGCTGCTCCCTCACGCAACACTATCGCGTGATCGTGTCTCCGTACTGGCGGTAATCCCTGCGGATCCTGAAAGACTTCCTGATACAGCTCTATCAGCTGCTCCACCTCGGCTGGGGTCTCCTCATGTGGTGCCTCACCCTCAGTCATTGTACCTCGGCTCTCCACCAGGAACCCCTCTCCTGATCTCTGCAGGGCGTGTGATATGGCTTTGAAAGCCACTAAGGAAAAACAGAGGCTAGGGTCTCCTATCAACCTGGAACTCCATCCTGAGCTGTTTCCAATTCACCTTGACCTCTCCCAACCCCCTCAGCCACTGCACACCCAAAATCACATCAACATTGCTCAACTCTAGGGGCAAGAAATCCTCCACGATCTTCACGCCCGGCAAGGTCAAACATAGTCCATTGCACATCCCACTGCTCTCCTCCATCCTCCATGTACCTAACAGGACCGTGAGCTTCTTCAAGGTGCTCAGCCGCAACCCATGACAATCCACCAACTGTATAGAGATGAAGTTGTGGGTGGCTCCTTTGTCTATGAGTACCGTCACTGCAGTGTCGTCCAACCATCCCGACAACTTCATGGTATGGTTCAGTGTGAACCCTACAACAGAGTTCAGGGATACCTCCGCTACATCCAAATGGTACTTCTCCTCTACAGCCTCCTTGGTCTCATACTCCTCACTAATATAACCCTCCTCATCTGGTACGATAGTGATCTGCAGCAGTCGGCTCGCGCAACAGTGACCGGGAGTAAACTCTCACCACAGTGAAAACACAGCCCCTTCGCTCTCTTCTCCCGTACATCTGCCTCTGTCAGTCATCGCTCCAATGTCGCTGGGCGTGCCTCTCCTCTAGGCTCAGGTGCTCCTGTAAGGGCCCTCGGGCTGCTGCTGGTGCTGGGCGGAAGTTTTGAGTCCTCCAAGCTCCCCGTATCCTCCTCTCCTCCGCATGCTTCTCCTCCGCCTTGTGGGCCAGCGAAGAACATTCTTCAAGGTCCACGGGTTCTGCATCCGTAACTCCGCCCGTATAGAGGGCTTCAACCCCCTCATGAAGTTTTCAATCATGACCTCGTCTGTCACCCCCTTCACACTGCTGTTCAGCATCTCAAACTTCTCCATATAGTCTCTCACCGTCCCCTCCTACCTCAGAGCTGACAGCTGCTCATAGAAGTCTCCCCACGTGGTCTCCTGAAATTGATCAACGATCTGTGCTAACAACTGCTCATAGAAGTCTCCCCCCGTAGTCTCCTGAAATTGATCAGTGATCAGTGCTGACAGCTGCTTCCAAATGCGAAAAGGGGTCTGCGCCACCTTCCATCGGTACCATGCCAGGGCCTTGCTCTCGAAATAGATTCCGATGGCTCTCAAGACCTCATCCTCCGTCAACCTCATCACCTGAAAGTAGCACTCCGCCTGGTAGATCCAACCATCAGGATCTGTGCCATCAAATATTGGCATCTGTAGCTTCATCAATCGACGATCCGCGTTGATGTCACCATATTGCCCCCGTCTCTGCCACGACCACCACCCCGGTCCACTCCTCCACCCAGTGCGTCCACTAGGCCTCCATCACCTCCTCCGTACAGCTCCTTAAGCCACATAGGCCTTTCTAGAGCATCAGTCTTGTAGTAGTACCTTGGGAACTCCGGTGGTCGCGCAAAAGTATGCCCTCCGGCCCATTCGTACTGCTGGATAGGCGTTGTCCGGCCTCCCAAATATCCCACCGGACCTTGTCCACGTCCCAGGAAGCCCTCAAAAGCCTGTCTGGGGTCAACCGCTGGCCTCGGTCCCTGTGGAAAAGTCTCTGGTCTCCAGAATTGGCTCGCAGGGACCCCGATGGTGGCGCCCGGGCCCATCCTTCTCCGACGTGCCCCGACGCCCCTCTCGAAAAGGGGGCGAACCCTGCAACTCCCCCGGAGCCCCCTGCCATGTTCGTCGCGCCCCAGGGGGGCCGCCCATGCTGCCACACCCCCGACTGGGGGCGCCGATCCCCCAGCACCCCCGCAAGGTGGTGCCGCTGCTGTCGCCGGCCCAGATGGGCCTGCCGAGGCTTCTGCAGGCCCGGATGGGCCTGCCGCCTGGAAAACAGGCCCGGGTGGACCTGCCAATGGCCGGACAGGCCCGGGAGGGCTTGCCGAGGTTGTGGCAAACCCTAGGGGCCTGTCGCAGCCATCACAGCCCCCGACTGGCCTTAGTTCGCTGATTCGAGCGTGGAATCGTCCTGATTCTCCTCCCCTTGGATGCCCTTGCCCCGATCTCCTCCTTTTCCGGTCGTTAGGGTTTGTAACATTGCCATCATCGCCGGAATTGACGTCGTAATTTCTCTTAAAAATTTCAGATCCGACGTGGCTTCTTTTAATCCTTGGAGATCACGACTTGCTTGCGCAGCCTCCCTCCTCATGGCCCAGAGTTCAACCTGGATGTCTTCTTGCGAGTAGGCGTGATCCTTGATTGAATCCCCCGTAGTTTTCTTCAACCCTTCAATCTTTCGATTGAGATCTTCGCGGAGTCTTTGAATCTTTTCTTCCATCAGATCCGTCTTCCCTCTTGTACCCGTCGCTATTAGATTTCACCGCTCTGATACCAATTTGGTACGATCCGGTAGATCGATCAATCAAATCAGAATTAAAAGTGGAAAAATATGAAAAAAGTGGAATTTTTATAAGCTTGTAATGAATAACAAAGATAATTGTATCTCTTTGAAGAGGAGATCCTCTCTCCTAACTTTTAATTGAACGGAATAAAATCCTAAATCACCTTCACAAGATACCTAGTTGTTCTTCACAAATAAGCATGAAAAGAGAAGACGGCTAGCCCTAGATTAAATAGAAAAGGAGGGGAATTACTAATCTAGTCTGAAAAGACTAGAATACCCCTGAGCTCACTAAGCGGTGTCCCCACGTCTTCTGCGCCGGAAGTAAGTCACCGAAGGGGGTGCGGTTCGGGTGGTGCGTCCGTATCAATATCTTATCTAGGTTCGGATTAGATTTAGATTAGTTTGACACACTTGATTTGTTAGGATTGGAAATTCATTCGATGTCTTACGCACATAACCGTAGACTTGTTAGAAAGATGACAAACTGAACTTCCTAGATACTTGTCTCATATTCAGATTCCGTCTATATGGATGTTTGAAACTCCCGAGGTTGATCCTTTTGTGCTGATCTATTTTCATTATCACTTCGGCTCGTGACTCTCATAGACACAGTTGACACTTTGAAACTTGAATTTGAGGGGTCACTCTTACATCTAGATCCAAGCACATCCTAAAACCCATATGGGCCTAGAATTTTAGATCCATGTATATGTATATTAGGCTAGCCCACATGTCGTACTAGGCCAACCCCATTTGTACATGTATCGTGTTGTCTCATTCATATTGAATTTAGATCTTTTATTTTATCATGATTTCTGCTTGGTGCATATTAAACTAACTGAACTTAAATACAAATATCCTTAAAGTTTATTTTAAGAATAACAAATATTGAACGAAAATTACCACAAAATTAATTATCTTGCACAATGAGATTAATTGCCACTAAATAAATGAATGCTAATGTTAAGCCATTATGAGAAATGCTAAATTCAAATGTGTATCAAAGAAATAACAAAATATATCTACGTAATATATCTACGTAAAGACTGAATGAACCCATGTGGTGTTCTATTTCTTTGTTGGGATATTTGATTACATCTAAAGAATGCACAATTCCCTAATTTCCCATTGGTGCTTCCATTCGTGCCATGAATGGACCATGCCTCATGCCATGTCATGCTATACATGGGTAGGTCAAGGGACGGCCCAAAAGTATTTGGCACGTGTCGTGCTAGGGGGTAGGCCCATGTGACGAAATTAAGGATCCAAATACCATATTTTTCCATGCTGGCCCAATGGTCTGCGGGTCGGCCTGGATCCGTTTCCAACCCCAAGCTTTATGGGGGTTTTTGAAATAATAAAGTTAATGAGGTTCACACACAAAAAGTCCAGGGGTTTTCTTAAAATGGGTCAAAATTGTTGGTGGTTTCGTATAATTTAGCACATTTTAGTTTTATTTGTTTTGAAATATTTTAAACCAAAATACTGAATATAACTCACTACATTCGGCTATTTGTTATGTGGCTACTTGATGCATAAGAAAATCTGAAACCTTTTTTTGGGTATGATAGAAACCAACTTCGACATAGTGGATTGGATATTCAAAGTTGATCACCTGTTGTCTAATTTAATAGGTAGGATTTAGAACCAGGCCCTCACTGTAGTGGTCTAATCGCATACATTTAAGTTAGTTATTTTTCATCTTTTGTCACAGATGTGTGCATTTTCCTCATCTTGTTTTTCTGAGCACCAAATCCATGAGAATCTTGCAGGGCTGTTTACATTATTTGTGGCGGCATTAGACAACAAGTTGTGTGGACAGTGTTGGGATATTGAGACCCACTCCAGTGGATTTTGATGATGTATGTGTACTAATATATTTATTTCAAGTGTGTATAGGAATTGATAAATCATTTTGTAGCCATGAAGTTCAAGTGGATTGAAAAGCTCAAATAAAGGACTTAGAAGCCATGCTCGGAACGTCTATCTTAGAGCCAAGGAATTGAGCAAATGATGGCCCAACCAAGGATTCAAGGTCAAGACTAGATGGCTTAAGTCAAAGAACAAAGATCAACAAAGCTAGATATGTGTATATGTAAGTATATATGTTAGAATGTCAAGCCAATATATATTCTCTACACACACAAAAATATTTGAAAAATATTTTTAAATATATTAAACTATGTTATATTTAAATATAATTTTTATAAAATATTTTCAAGTAATTTTATTGAAGAAAAACTCCAGTATCCAAAAATAGGCGACTATCTAAAGCAGATAGCCGACTACTGTCGGGACAGCTAATAATTTCTCATACATGGAAACCTCTGTCATAGGTTTCAAGCCAAGTCTATTACCCATACACTGCTGTTTTCAGAAATTCAGTGCTAATGTGTGATCATATGGGTTTCTTAAAAGTAGGGAAGCTACTTCTAAGACCTTATTCTTTCAATGTTTTGTTCCATTGTCAACTCAAAATTGACAGCATGTTTGAATGGTGGTAACACGCTATTGTGTTACTGACATGGCCTTGCCAATCTATTGAATCAATTGAACAGATAATAAGCTTCCAATTTTTGTAGTTTGAGTGTCAAAGGGCCTTTTTAATCCTTTGAAGGAAGGTATGGTGGAACAATCTATCTTATCCTAGAAAATTGTAGCTGTAGCATTCACTGTTACTTTTATTTTTATATACCTTGTTTTTAGTGATGTTGTAAACCATGGAATATGTGACCACATAGCCATATGGGGCAAAAGAGCATGTATGCACAGTGTAGTAATGACATGAACAGCAGCACATTTTAGCTTGTTATTAGTGTCCGTTGGTGTCATTTGATTATAAATTCACGAGTCATAACCCGTGCCCTTGACGCATGGGAAATTCAATATTTTCCCCTCAAAAATTTCAACCATTCCATTCAAAATACCCCCCCCCCCATTTCAACCGCATTCAAAATCACCCCCACAAAATTTTAACCACCCTATTCAATCCCCCCGCAAAAAAATATTTGACACTCCATTCATAATCTTCACCCCCAAAAATTTCAACACCATTCAAATTCTTTCATCATAAAGTTTCAACCACAAACAGTTGTGTTGGGAATGTGGGCTGCGGCCACACCGGTGTCGATTTGGTAATTGTGGGCCCGAGGTGGAATTTTGTAATTTTGTGCCCTAGGGGCATTTCTGTAATATTGGACAAATCAGCCTTATATATGGGTGAAGGGTTAGGGTTATGATATGAAGGGAATTGAAGAAGATGATGAGGAAGAGTATTGTAGGAGTAAACTAGTGTAGATTCTAGGAGATTTAACCCTTTATCTCGAATCAAAGGATAGAAGAATGGTATTCTCTTATTTAGGCCATTTATCTTGTATTCCACTTCGAATCTATAAAAATCATCTTTTTACGACTTGAAGCCCTAGAATTTCCTATCAGATTTAATTTGATAGGAAATTCTAGTGTTTAAAGGGCGTAAAAAGATGGTTTTTTACATTCGAAGTGGAATACAAGATAAATTGTCTCAACTAGAGAGAGGATGACCACTCTCCTACCCTTTGATTCGAGATAAAGGGTTAAATCTCACAGGATGTACACTAGTTTACTCATACACTACTCTTCCATATCTTCTTCAATTCCCTTCATATCATAACCCTAACCCTTCACCCATATATATAAGGCTGATTTGCCCACTATTATAGAAATGCCCTTAGGGCACAAAATTACCTCTCGTGCCCACATTACCAAATCATCACTGGTGTGACCGCAACCCCCACATTCCTAACATTATTTCGTCCCTGAAAAATCACCTTATCCTCAAAGTGGTGCATAAAGTCCGTGAGTACGTTTCTTCGAGTGTTGGACTGTCAGGTTCGACCCGTCGGCTCGGCTGAGCTGGCTTGGCTCGATGCACTGGCAGCTCCGGCTCGGTACGGCTCGGCTCTTCTATAGGATCGGCTGAATTGAGCCGCTATTATAGTGGTGGCGACTCGACGGCGCTGATGCAATTTTTCGACAGCTCCAACGATGGTTTGCCATGAAACTTGGTCTGATGAGTTTGTGCAGAGGAGAGGAAGAAGCTGGTGTGTAACGGCATGTTTTCTAGTCACATTTTGATTGTTGTGTGTCTGTGTTCTACTTTGTCGATTCAGTTATTTTCGTCCGAGTGAATTTTCCGTCCGTACGTCGACGCGAGCGCGTCATGGTTTTCAGTTTTACCGTAGCGTAATTTTTATCTGTTAAATCGTAATTATTTTTAGTTAAAAAGTTAAATTTAGTTAACTTATTACATATAACTAATTAATCATTAACTAACTAATTTAAATCAAAAGAAAATTACTTTTAACTAAAAGTAAATGTCTAAATTACTTATTACTTTTAACTGAATTATTTTACTAAATAACTTTTCCTAAATTACTCTTACCCTAACCCTAACCATACAACATTTATTCTCACCAACAATTTGGTAAGATCCAACAGCCATATTCAAGCCCTCTACCTCACAACCACCCACATTCAACCTGTCTCTCCTCCTCCCATCGTCCTTAAAACAAACCTAGAGGAACAAGAACATCAACAACAACCACGACGACCCAACATCACCCACCACCTCCTCTACTCCACCAATCCTCCACCAACCACTTACAACCCAACATCAAATCAACCGGGAGTCACAATCCCAAAACCAAACCCCAATATCATCGCGCACCGCCCCGTGTCGCAGCCGCGCCGCCGATCAAGTCGCCGTCCGCCGTCGTTCAGCGTCGCACCACCTCGAACCGCCCGACCCCGGGCCGCTCAGCCGCGCCCCCGCCTTGACCGCCGTCAGATCGCCTCCCCGCCGCCGCTTCGAAATCACCGCCGCCGTCGTCCTCAAGATCACCGCCGCCCCCGATCTCGCAACCGCCGCGCCCCGATCTCGAACCGCCGTCGATCCGCTGTTCCCGCCTCCGATCAGAGCCCCCGACCGTCGGATCCCGCCGCTCCGAGCTCTGATCCGACCGCCGCCCCTTTTCTCCGCCGATCGCCCCTGCGTTGCGTAACAAAAAAAGAAAAGAAGATAGAACGAGAAACAACGAGAGGACGAGAGAGAACAGAGAGGGTGAGAGTCATTTAATAAAGTTTTTTATATAGTAGTTAAGTTATTAATTATTAAAAAGTTATTTATTATTATTATTATTATTTATAAGTTTATTATTAACTGTTATAAAGTTTTATTAGTTTATAAGTTATAAGTTTTACTAAGATTATTACCAAAGTAAGTAACTATTAAGTTTTATTATGATAAGTTGTTAAGATTATTAAGCTAAGATTTTGTGTTATAAGTTAAGTAAAATTTCTTTATTATAGTTAATGTTTTTAATAGGTTGATTTGATGTCTTATAACTAGTTGATAACCATTAAACTGATGTCACAATTTAATTTATGCAGATAAAACGTACCTCACATCACCACCATCTGGACACCTACACCCACGTCAAGGCAAGTATTTTGAGTAACTGAATTGCAAATCTGGCTGTTTAAACTTAGAGCCAAAATTGTTGTGTTTGTCAAATTCTGGTAGCCGGATATCATATTTCACTTTGCTTATTGCCTTTTTAACTTAATTGGACTGCTTTTATCATCTGCATGTTAACTAGCTAAATTAATTGGAAAAATGAATATGTTGCAAACACATATGGGATGACCATCGAAAATAGATGGGGTGAGACCATCGAATACAGATGTGGTGAAACTTGGTCAATGACTAAACAGAACACTTGGGTGGGGTTGGTTCATGTAGTAGAGTCCGTGATTGTTGCTTGAACACCTTACGGCTACCTCCAAAACCACACTAACGGAGGCAAGCAGCTTGACCATATTCCAGGTTGGAATGGCAAGAAGCGTCACGGTAAACCCCCGATGATAGGGTGTATCAAGAACATAACCTACTCAGACATGGACTTATCACGAGCACAAATACTCAACTTACAACTGTTTTACTTTTAAAACTGCAAACCCATATATGCTCATACTTTACTTTTCTGCACTTATTTTTCATAAACTGTGTACTAACACTCTTTTGTCCCTTATAGTTATTCTTCATTCATTGCTTTAAATATCTTGCTGAGCTTATCGCTGACATATATTTCAATGTGTTGATGAAATATATGTTAGGCCCAGAGACAGAGTACCCAGAGGACACTACTTTTGAGGATCCTACCTTAGAGGTGGACCCTGCTGATCAGAGCTACGAAGACATTGAGATCCTCCCGCGGAAGGCTAGAGCGGGATATTTATATTTCAGTATTATTTGTATTGTATTTTCAGGTGTGTTTGCTTTCAGCAGATTGTACGGCCATACTAGGCCTAGATTACTTGTGTGTTTGATTTGGACGTTGTTATTGTAATGTAATGCATAATTGTGCTGCTTGTGAAGATTCGCATGCAGGGACCTGCCTTCGCTAAATTACGCTTAGTATGCTTAAGTCAAAGAAGAAAGAAAAAAAGTACATATGCGGACCCTCTCACGTCCTCGCCCCAAGTATAATGGGAAGCGGGGCGTGACATGGTGCGGTCGGAAGTCTCGAATGTGGCCGATAGTGCAGCCAATGAGCTTCACAAGTTTTGATGGCAGTCATCTGGGGGCGGCCATCATGGGGTTCGCCCGACTCGGGGTGGCCATCCTGGGGTTCGCCCGACTCGGGGTGGTCTGTCAGAAGGCCGAAAACCACTGGGTGGCCACCGCCGGCGGCACGTGCTCCCTCACTTCTGGCGGCCTCAGATTTAGGTCTTGGGCGTCGATCAACTTTAAATTTGGGCTGCGGTCCGTCTTCTTCTTCATATCTGGTAGATCTAAGTTTGAGATCTTCAGATCTGAATTTGAGATCTTCAGATCTGAGTTTGAGATCTTCAGATCTGGGCTTGAGATCTTCAAATCTATGCAACTTGCCTCTTTTCCTTTCAGATCTGGCAGATCTAGTTTCGTGGTCTTCTTATATGTCTTCCAAAGCTTCGCATCAGAGGGTTAGTGGCGATCGATCTTCTCAAAATCCTCCGCTGTTAGGCATTGTATCTCTACACGAAGCTGCTCTATCACGGGTCGGTTCTCCAACCAATCATCTTTTGCGTCGCCGCCATGGATCGTAGAGCTTTGATACCAATTTGGTAGGAAAGGCTAGTGATTTGAGAGGAGACTTGATGATTTTTATAGATTTTTATGAGGAATACAATATAAATGGTCTCAATTAGAGAGGAAGACCACTCTTCTCCCCTCAATTCGAGCTAAAGTGCTAGATCTCTTGGGTTTTAAGCTATTCTCTACTCCTAATCTCTACTCACTATTCTTCTTCAATTCTCTTCCTTTCCCTAACCGTAACCCCCTTCACTCCTATATATTGGGCCGATTTGTCCATATTTACAGAAATGCCCTAGGGCCCAAAATTACAAAATTGCCTCTTTGGCCCAAAATCACACATTCGTCGTCACTGGTGAGGCCGCAACCCCCCATTCCCAACAAATTGTCCCTTGAGGGTTTTCCCACAAATAAAATGGTCCCTAAGTGTTCCTCCCGTCCCAAAATTTCACTACCATTCATTCTAGTCATTAGTGATTTTAGATTAAATCCTACATATCATATTATCAACCCCTTTATCCTAGTCAGCATCCACATTCAAAATCGTTTTATTTTATAGAATAGATATTGGTTATTACTAATTAGATTCTATTTGTTGTTCCATTTTGGTTGATGGTGTGGTTTTCTGGTGTACTGACATTTAGTATGGCTGTCAAATGACTTACTGAGCATTGTGGATGATTGTAAGAAAAATGTAGCTTTTTATATAGTTGTTAATTGTGTTATTAATTTTGGAGAGTTTGTGTATATACTTATCTTATCTGGTTAATTTTGGAGAGTTTGTGTATATACTTATCTGGTTAATTTACTTATTATAACAACAGATTGCATGCGTTTTTATATTATCTACTGTTTTCCCTAGCTTTCTTAAATTATCTGTACTTTTTTCTGTAAACTGATTTTATTTCATTTTTAAATGAGTGATTCTGACATTGTGAATGTGTATGTGCCTCTTGTGTGACACATGCAGTATTCCCCAGATAAATGTGTAGCAGCCCATATCACTTACTGAACATGGGTTCTAGAAACAGTTATATGCTATTGTCCTATAGAAAGCACCTATATGCTCATGAATTTGGCCAGTCTCTGTGATGTGACGATATTTTTTAAATAGCCTTGAGCTTAATTTGGCCATGGCTGTTTCTGGGCTGGGATTTGTTTTATGACCTAGGGAGACATGTCAGCTTGCTTCGATAGCTGTTTAAAACTATGATATCTTTTATACATTGCTATACCGTGCTCTTTTGTTAACTATTTAAGCCTTTTTTCAGAACCAATGTATAAAGAACTGATGTGTTTGAATTTTAGAGTTGCATTGTTGTTCTCCACATATGCTTTTAGCTAATGGTCGAGTCTATTGTAATCTGTGAAGGTTGCGAGGTTTCTTGTGAAGACCGTTTCTCGTCTAGGTTCTGGAGAAAAGCCAGTGGGTACCACATCATACATGGGTAAGGCAGAACACCTATTGCGATGCCATTGTGATGTTCACCAAGGTATATCTTATTTCCACATGGTGCATCTTCAGATAATGTCTTAAATTCATAATTTTACGTATCAGAGTATTCCTTATATTCAGAGGGACTTACCCTTTCTCTGTGGATACCAATGTCTTCTGCAGCTGAGGACTGGTTGAATCCATCAGTCATACTGGAGGCATTTGAAGCCAGGGCTGTTAGGCTGGCTGTTAATTGTGCCCAAAACATTGCCAAATTATCAAGCCCAGAAGAAGGTTCTCTCTCCCTCAAGCACAAAATCGTGCTAACTTGCATGTGCCCTTGACATCATGCGTTCGGGTGCATGTATGTACAACCACAACCACAACCACAACCACAACCACACACATCCACACCCAAATAAACAGATTCAAATGTGTGCATGCTGCTTGCATATTTGTGTCCTCATGCATCTGTGGCATTCTTTTTTGATTGATCTAGGCATTATGCAGTGTGAATTCTGAATAAAAGTGCATGTTGATTTATCCCTTTATTTCAAGTCACTGTTTTCTTTGCATGATTTTTTTTTCCTCACAAGATTATGCTCCCATCCTATCATTCTGCAGGCTTTCATGAGCTCTCTGCTGATTTAGTGGAGGCGGCGGTAGCCCACTGCCAGTTGATTATTGTATCAAAGTAGGTTCTTGTCCCATGCTTCTTTTACGCCTTGTGTTGGAACTCACATTATTGATGGCAACACTAATTTAGGACTCTTGGAAAATCAAGAGGCTTGCTTGAATGGTTATGGAATTCTATGGTGGATGGGTGTAAATTGATTTTAGACATTGGTCAATTCATAAACACTTTTAAATAGTCAGAGCGCACTCAAAAATTTTATGTTGTTGAACATGAATTGGCTACCTCCTCAAACTTTGATTAGGTTTGCTATGCAAAAGTTTACCAATTCATTTAACTAGAATGGTGTATTACATTTAAGAAATTGTAATTGCAGTAGATTAGACAAAAGGGATTTTTAGATACTGGTTTGCCAAATTCTATCTACTTTGAGTTGATCTGCAACTCACACGCTTTGCTATTTTGTCCCCATATCTGTTAATTTTTTAGAAAATAGTCCCTTGTAACAACTTCCATCCAACGCTTTGGTTAAGGACGAATCTGAATCTGCATAGAGAATCTGAATCTGCATAGACTTGGGTTAGGTTTGGGTTTGGGCCGAGGAGGATATGATCGTTTAGGTTTGATAGATGTTGGAAGTAAATAGGAGAAGCGGAAGTTTGGATTTAAGAGGGATTTATTGAGGGATGAGAGGAGAAAGAAGGGAGGATATTAGGGTTGGAACTGATTTCTAGATGGAAGAGAGGACTCAGGAGGGGAGTGATGTTCGGGTTAGGGTTTGAGAGGGGATGTAGTTATTGGAGTTGAGGGGGGTAGCGGCGGAACTTGGTAGATAGGAAGGAATTGAGGCAGTTATCGGTAGTTAAGACGGGGGTAAAATGAGGAAGTTGATGGAAAAAGCGAAGGCTACAACACGAATTTCATATTTCCGTTAACTTTAACGTGATATTCTTCAATTTGAAAGAGAAGTTAACTAGAGGGATTAATTTCTATAAGCTTGCTAGATTTAGAGGACCAAAGTGTATATCATATAATTTGGAAGACCAGTATCGAAATAGACATAATCTGGGGGCCCAATATCAAAAAACCCCTAAATAAAATGTTTTAACTTTTCTATATTTTCCTATTGATTTAGAATTTTCAAACCTAACAGTTTTGATAATTCTAACTTCTAAGAATTTATTATTGCTAGGTTGACATGTTATCTTGGGGTCACGGTACCAAACTAGGGAAAGAGTGGTGGTGATACGGCCAAGAAAAAAAATTAATGATTTTCAAAATCAACTTGGTGACCTCTTTGCATATAACATACATGGAGGACCCTTTCAAAGCCTATCAAGATAGTGTGTCTACGGCTTTTACCTCTTTGCATGTGTAGTGTGAGCTTGCAAGTATCATCAGCCTAATGAAAAGTGACTTCTATTGAAGTACGAGAAAAAACTAGGGCATCTTGAATTGACGGCCATGAACTGAAAATCTTTCTGTTTTAGTAGTACAAAAGTTTTTTTTGTTAAATTCATCCAGAGCATTCCCACCATCCAAATTTATGTTACTAACCACTGTCAAGGATGAGGGTAAACCTTGAGTTACTGGCTGAGGTGCGCCAGTTGACCTCATTCTGAACATGCACACAATCCAATTGTTCTCTGATAGTATTCTTTCATAGAAACCACCTTTTATTACTTCAAATAGGTTTTTGCGGGTTGGAAAAAATCTTCATAAAGCTGTCTGAGAACTGAACTTTTTATATATATTAATGACCTAAAAAATAAATCATAATTCCTTTAGGAGTGTGTTATTTATAGTTCTGTATTTGCTCTAGAGCATTTATGATCACAAAAATGAAAACTTAAGAGATGAAGCATTCAATGACATCCATAATTCAGACATCATAGGATTAATTCGAGCCAATTCATGTTGGTTGCTAACCTATCTTGATTGAAAATTTTGCTTGGTTCCCAGGTTCATTGAAAAGGTGCAACAAGACCTAGAGGGACATGGAGTTAAAGAACAACTCCAGATCCTCTGCAATATTTATGCACTCTCTTTGCTTCACAAGCACCTTGGCGATTTTCTCTCAACGAATTGCATCACCCCCAAGCAAGGTTCCCTAGCAAATGACCAGCTCCGAGCTCTATATTCTCAGGTATAGATTCTTACTTTCTGATATACGTGCCTGTAATCTTGAATGTGCTCCGTCTGGTTGGCTTTAGTGGATCAAGTGTTACCTAGACAAGGGACATGTTATCAAGTGTCCTACATGTCAAATCTTTAATAATAGGATACAAGGACATGGCTGATGTATAATAAATTTATCCATATTTAGATAAGCAATAGGCTCTCCTTGTTTCTTTTTAATTACCATAATTTTGACATGGTTAAAAAAAGAGCACGTAATAGATTCGTATGAACATTGGAGTAAAAGAAATTTATGACTCACCAATATGTTTTGTTTTTAATCATCTCTTTTCTTATGGGTTCTTCTCATGCAAGTACAACACATAATTTCCTCATACAATTTATATGAGCATTGTCCAAGTCATTTGACACAGGTATCCAAGGGTCCAGAAGTGTCCCAGTTTCCATCATGGAAAGAGTTTCCCCGGTAACACTGGGAACAGCTGGATTTTCCATTTGGTTGGTTCAAGAGAAAATATGATACTAAATTTCAAATTTTTGTTTTTTATTTTCTGTATTTGCATCTCTGGCCTCTGACTGAGGCAACGATCACACAAAATATAACCTTCTTTGAACAGATTTAATGGACGAGGGTCAAATTTACTGAGTTTAACTAAATTTCCTCACATTTTGTTCTTCTTGGTGCCATGCAGCTCCGCCCCAATGTGATCGCACTAGTTGATGCTTTTAACTATACTGATCACTACTTGGGGTCGGTCCTGGGTCGCTACGACGGGAATGTGTACCCCCATCTCTACGAGACGGCTTGGAAGGACCCCCTCAATGACTCAGTTGTGCCAGATGGATACCATGAGTACATCCGTCCTCTTCTTAAGCAGCAGTTTAGGGTTTCTAGACTATGAGAATGATCAAAATACATGCGATGAGAACTGTTGATTGCCAAACGAGTTAATACTTGGGCACTGGATATTTATAGCGAGGAATAAAGCAGCCATCGCTATGTTGAACTTGTAAAATACTGTTTGAGCGCTACATGTTCTTTGATGGAATGATTCGTTGTTCCTTGACATACAATTATTGTGGTTTCTAAGTTCAGTGTGTTTTGACTGATCAATATTGAGGTCTCATTGATAGCAAGCACTTTTTGGGACATGCAGTTCGTTATTGTCGATTACTGAAAGTTATATTGGATCACGGGGCTTCGTGTTTGTTCTGTCGGGCCATTTCTCATTTCTAGTTGGGCTTCGAATTGTTTCCCATATCTTGTTGCTTTTACATGTCTTAAAAAAAACTGTAGTATGGACAACTAGCAGAAAGTAGTGCTTTTCGCCAAGTTTCATCGTCTAATGGAGCAATGTTCCCATCAATACTGAACAGAATGCATTACAAATTGAAGCATTGGTCATGACAGGCAATACAACAATATGTAACAGGTCTACATTTTTGCAGACATGGCAGTGATGACAACTTTCTTCTCTGTTTTGTTCTGTTGAATTCAAGTGAGTGAGTGTCCTAGATATCAGATATGCTAGAGAGGTATTTGCTGAAGTCAACACATACATGAGAGAATCAGGATGGCTCATGTCACTACTTGTAGCCTCTCAACAGGTCGAATGTCATCATGATGCATGGTTTAGTGCATCATAAAATACCACAGTTCCATCGCTTCTAGATGGTTTCTTTTCAGTGGATGAAAGATAGCCGATACTTCCGAGGGCCACAATGAAGGCAATATTAGCAGCACAACCAGTACACAATCCTGAAATTCATGAGCATGCACACCCAACAGAATATAATTCTTTGTCGTGGCTTAGCGTAGTTTTGTCCCTTTGGCTAATCCCATTTTTGACATAAGCTTAATTACTAATAAACTGTGGTTCATTTAATGTAGATTTTGTGTGCTTAATAGTCATCTGTGGTGGTTGAAGCATTCTATTTGAGTCACTATATATATAACATCCAAAATGTGTCCAATTTATGCTGCACATTGTAGATTAGTTCGGAGTGTATGGTGTGGAGCAATATAACAGTATAATCTACACATGAAATTTTGCATATGTGCACAAAACTAGGACATTAGATGGTACCCAAGAATGAAACCCAACCATTCCTAGTGATGATCATGTCATTAACAAAGAGAAAGAGAATGACAATGCCCGAAGTGGTAGATCACTGAAACATGGCATACTCGGCTAAGCTCTCTGTATATTCTATTAAAAGAAGAGATTGATGGAGATGCTCAAACAAAGCACACGAGCTTGGCTGAGACCGTAAAGTTGATATACATAACTTGGTAAGGCGAAGATGTTGATTAATGCTTCAAACTTGAAAATCTGGGAGGTGACACGGCAGTGCGTGTCATGGCCGTGCTATACCCAACACGGCCGTGTTGGTTCAACAGCACTGACAGGCAACTCCATGTTTTACTGACACGGTCGTGCGCCATGGCCGTGCTGACATGCAACTCTCTGTCTAATTAAACACGGCCGTGCCGTCTGACAACACGGCCGTGTCGATTGTTCTGGGGCTACAGGCAAGTTACGCAGTTTTGTGCACGGCCGTGCTGATATGCGGCACGTCCGTCTAAGCACCCAGAAACACTAAAACACCTAGATTTCAGCTTCTAATCTGGACCGTTGATTTCAATTGGGGTAAATCGGATGGACATGAATGAAGACGTTATCTTCTACTTTAGGGAGTATTCCTATAGTATATGTACCAAGAGATACACTTTTGACGGCAACGGCGGAGAGTTGAGAAGATTTCCTTGCGTCTTCAGGAGAGAAGCGGATCTTTTGCCAGCGATGGACGACAAGAGACCTTCGAGGCGACTACGAGCTTTGGGGGAGGATGTATCCTTTGTTCTATAGTCTCTGGTAAGATCTCATCATTGGTTGTGTGCATGAGACATTGTAATTGCTAGAGTACTAGAGTTATTTTGTCGAGATGGCACATATTGTATTGGAGGAGATTTGTAGTCGGTGTATTCTCTGAATTATCTTCTCTGATCTAGTGAAAGCTGTGACAACGGAAGACTGGACGTAGGACATATGTTGGGCCGAACCAGTATAAACACTTGCCTCTCTATGTGATTGGTTGGTTTGATTGTATGGTGGTTTCTTGTGCTTCTTATGATTCATCCAAGATCCTAACTTTGCATTGATTTAGTTGGAGACACAATATTTTCATATATTCCGTTATGCACACTTAGGTTTTGTTTAATATTGTGTCAGATTTTCCAACAAGTGGTATCAGAGCTATTGATGAGGAAGAAGTAAGGAGTCAAGATGTCGTCTACCACATCGTTCAAGATGGACAAGTTCACAGGAAGAAACGACTTCACTCTTTGGCGATTAAAGATGAAGGCTTTTCTCATGAGAGATGGTTGCTCACAAATTGTCTTTGTGTAACCCCCTCCGTGGATGATACGGTGTTGTATTTTTTTCCTTCTGTCGTATATAGTAGATGTAATATGTAGCAATGCATGGGTTTCTTTAGTAATGCTTTAAGAGTAACAACTCTTGTAATTAACACTCTAACTCAAGGGGCAAATACACAAACCCTCTTGCTACATGAGATTTTCTATTTTTGGAAAAGAAAATTAGTGTATTTAGTGGGTTTTTAGGGTATTAGTGTATCTTAGTGTATTTAGTGGGGGTTTTTTTGACAAATTTAAGTATTTTCTAGAAACCACTTGCATTACCTTCCTCTTTCTTTCCTTTTCTCTCCTTTTCTTTTTATTTTCATTTGTTTTTTCTTTTTCATAACATCTTGGTCGAATTCCCTTGGGGAAAAAGGGAGAGAGAAGAAGAAAGAAGGAGAAAGGAGACGGAGATGAAGAAAGAGGAAGGAGAAGAGGAGGAAAAGAAGGAGGATCTTGTTTCACCAGGAGAAGAGCAGAAAAATGAGGAGGATCTTGTTTCTCCAACATCTAAGGTAGAAATCCTGACAATCTATGGAATTTTATCTAGGGTTCTTGGTTAAGTGTTATTGTAAATAGGTTAAGGATCATGTCTTTAAGAATTATTAATGCAAAAAAATTCATCTTTCATGCATGCTTGGTAATTCATTTGCTAAAGACCTTATCTTTAATTTCCAGAAATTTTATAGTCTGTTATTTTGTGCATAAATATTACTGTAGATAGATGAAAATTATGGGAAAAAAATATTTGGGAAGCTTACGAAGTCCTTTACAATTTTCGTTTAGATACCATGGCATAATTCTGTATGCATTTTGCTTGAAACACTGAATTACACTGAGATATCAAAATCTGCCAGAATCTGCACACTGTCACAAAAAATATGGTCTCCCACTGTAGTGATCCAATAGCTATGATCTTGGTCAATTTTGCAAAATAACTTCAATGGCTACAACTCTTATGGTTTGACTTCACTGAGAATCTGACTGTATGTTGATGAATGAATGCAGGAGCTCTTTAGAGCTCAACAATTCTGTTTTCAAAACAGATTCTACATACTGAGGGGTTTAGCCCATGTTGATTAGGTCACTAGCCCAAAAATTGTGAAATTTGGTATCTGAGTATAAGACTTCAATATATACAACTTTCATTTTATGAGTTTCAGTAAATTCAATAGGAATGTGATGTTAATTGCCATTGTTCTGATTGTTTGCGCAATTTCTGCTGGCTGAATGTAATTGTCGTTATATGGTCGAATTTTTCAATGAATGCAAATTAGAATTGAAATGTTCCGGGATAATTTGTTCCACTCTAACGTGGGTAAGTATCATAGGAAGGGGTGGGAGAAACCTGAGTGTCACGTGGGCATAGAGACTGGACTCGTTAGAGATGTCTCACTCGCACTCCCGACAGCCAGCAGCGGAGAGTGGGCCGGGTTAGAGAAGGTCATATGTGTCCGCGTGATGCACCATGGGTAATGACTCATATATCCCTTTATTTATCTCATTCCCGAAACGGGAAAGTTTGAGAGGCCACGTTACTTGCAGTGCTCGTGCACCATTGGCAGGGTATGATTCTTTCATCCAACTTGGGTGCGGTCCAGTCTTTTATGCTACACTCATTACCCAGGTTTCGAAAGCAAAAGACTAATTAAATAAATGAATTAATCTATTTACTTTCGTTGCTTCTTTTGTGATTGATACCCCGTAGAGTCTGACAACCAATAACCCTTAAATAAAATTCCCTAGCTTTGTTATGTTTTCTACTGGATATGTTGTGACGTGTCTGCCCTCCTTCCCGGTTTAGGGTAGTCGACGACAGCGCCGAAGCCAGAGCCTTCAGAGGATGTTACCACACTGTCGGGCTTTGTTGGCTAGTCTAGGGTGTGAGTTGTACCCTTTTGGGTTGTGGACACCGGGCTGGGGAGTGTTGAGTGGTAGTTGTCTGAAGCTCACTTTCGTACCCCCTTTATGTGCAAGTTGGGAGTTCTTGCCTTTCCATGCTAATATAAAAAAGTTGCAAACTTTCTTAAGGATGCAAGTCATTTTTGGCAAGTTGTAAACTTTAGTTGCTTAATGAAAGAGGTGCTATCTTTATTGTGTATGCATACTCAGCATGGTCTCTTTATTATGATTCCTTAAATACGCAAGTTTAATTGTTAACTTTATTAGGAATTCTTGTTAAAGTTGCCATCTTTAAGTGTGTTAGCATGCTAAAGTTTCCAAAGTGCTTATATTCCAAGTAAAGTTGAATATTTTGTGTAATTAAGTAAAGTTATTATCTTTTGAATTAATCGTGTAAGTGGCTGTAACGACCAGTATTTATAGACGTCTTGATTTCGTTGTGTGCCGTATTTTGTTTTGATTGTCCGGATGTTTTCGTGCGCGAGTCCTATTTCTACGCGTCGACGCGAGCGCGTCTCGGATTTCTAATTTTTAACATGGCGTAATTAATTAATTTTAACCCTAATTATTTACCCTAACTAATTAATCGGTTGATTAACTTACCTAACCTATTGAATCCCACCGAATGAATCGGTGAGATCCAACTAACACCATCAATCCCTCTCCCCCACAACCATCTCCCTCCATTCAATTTGTCTCCCCTTCACCATTTGTATTTCAATTGCAGCAAGAAATCATCCACAAACCCACATCGAAAGCCAAACAACCCAAATTCAAACAATCAACCACAAAAATTCCCAGAAATCAAACCAAATCAGAGAAACCCAAATCATTTCAGAAAACAGAAGTGAGGGGAGAAGAAGAGATCTGAGATCTACAATTTCAGATTCAAAATACATCTTCAGATCTATCCATAATATACAACACAACCCTCTCCCGTGCCTCTCCTCCCCAGGCCGCCAAGCCCCCAACCCCAGACCGCCGCCGCGCGATCTCCCCTGGCCGCGCCTCCCGCTGCCCTAGCTGCCGCCGCCAGATCCCCTTGCCGCAGCCGCCGTTGCGCGCGCCTCCCCGCAGCAGCAGCAGCGCCGCCGCCCCCTCAGGCCGCCGCCTCTGCCCTTGCCGAAGTCCCCTCTAGCCGCCGAGCCCGCAGCCGTGAGCAACCTGCAAGGAAAGAAAAAAAAAAGAAGAAGAGGAGAAGTCAGTAGCTGTAGAAAAAGAAAGAGAAAGAAAGAAACAGTAAAGAAGAAGAAGAGGAAGAGGTATACCTATTGGGTTTTAATATATCTTAATGGGTTTAAGTTTTCCTATTGGGTTTGGGTAATATCTTAGTGGGTTTAATTAACTTATTGGGTTATTAAGTTGGGCTGAATTGTGAATGGGTATTGTGTATAGCCTTTTGGGGTTAAGTAAATGGGTTGGGGAATTAACTTATTGGGTTTTAAAAATGGGTATTGGGTTTAAACCATGTTATTGGGTTGGGTTTATTAAACTAGTAAGTTAGCCTAGGTTGTTAGTGATGTTAGTATTATAGGGTGTTAGTTTAATTAATTGCGTTCGACTAGCTTATTGTTATTTGTTTAATAACGCAGATACGTAAATTGCTTGGACACCCAAAACCATCCCAGTCAGGCAAGTGTGCTACCTTGAACTGTTAATCTTTTAAAATTGTTACTTAATTCAAAAGTTGTATTCCCTTGTTTTAGAATACATTAAATCTCAATAACGCTTCACTTCATGACATACACACACTTGATTAAAACGCACTCTTGAATTGCTTAGTACCATGGACATTGACGGAACAATTTGAACAACTTGAATTCGTAAAAATCGTTTGCTTCAAGGCAAACATCTCGATTTCGTGAACACGTGCATTCGTGATTAGGCTGGCCCGTGTTCAGCACATTTTCGGGTGGGGTTAGGGTTGAGCGGTCGCTAAGCGTATGAAAGGGTCATGTCTTTAAGAACACCACCTATACGGTGGGTTAGTACCAATCGCGATTATACCCCCGCGAGAAGAATGACTTACTCATCACGTCTTAAAGGCGAGAACCCTAAGCAAGTTAGATAAACATTGCATGAAAATGGAAATGATTGTCACAAATTTAGTCGTACTTTAAAACTGCCCACTTGTTTTAAATTTCGTAGAACTGCCATGCTTAAAAGTACTTTACTTTCTTTAAATTTGTTATAACCATGTTGTAGACATCTTGCGCAAAATTTCATATTTCGTTATTATTACACCTTGCCTTGGGTCGGCTAACCTTTTCTTGCAGACCCTTGCTAACATACATTCGTGTTTTTGGAATGTATGTCAGATCCCGAGCCGGCATACCAGGAGGATCTGTTTGAGACACCTGACTTGGAAAGTCAGGAATTTGCCGTTGACGCTGAGTCACTCCCTGCGGAGGACTAGAGCTCGGACTATTGCTGTTCCCCTCTGGATTTGATATTGTATCTTTTTATTGATGTATGACGCTGTTGTATTTCTTTGGCCCTGCTGAGCCCTTGTCTTGTAATTTTTATTTCTGCGAACTTCTGGATTGTGGCATGTAATTTAATAATGTTTTTATTGTTCTGGTAAGCAAGCAAGAACCCTGCAAGTTGTTATCACAGACGCGTAATGAACTCGAGTTTCACCGCTCCAGTTCATGCGGACCTTTGTAACGCTCTCGCTTCCACCGTTTTGGGAAGCGGGGCGTGACAGGTTTTAGTGGTGGCCCATGCAGGTCTCGAACCTGCGAAAATTCAGAACAATAAGAATGTTATTATTAGCCAAACATCTAGAACAACCATGTATATGAAATTGATTGAGGTTTTCTTGTCTCAGTATGGCAGGAAGACGCAACCCTCGACGTGGAGCCGGTGTCGATGGAGTTAGAGATGATGGCATTCACCAGATCCTTGGGGTCATGAGGGAGATGCTTCAGGTTCAGCAGCAACTAATCCAGCAGGGACAGAAGGCTGAACCAGTTGAACAACCGGCCCCGAAGGCAGAACCAGGAGTTAAACAGTTCCAGGAGTTGCAGCCCAGAAACTTCTCTGGAAGAGAAGGGGCTCTAGGAGCTGATGAATGGGTCCAAGCGACCGAAGATAAGCTGAGTGCTGCACGTATCCCTCAGGCTGGATGGGTCGAGGTAGCGAAACTACAGCTGACTGACAACGCCAGGAGCTGGTGGCAATTGGAGGAGAAACGTCTGGTCAGACCGATCTCTTGGGGCATGTTTAGGGAAAGGTTCGATGCTAAGTATTTTCCCAAAGCAGCCAAGAGAGAGCTTCAGCAACGTTTCGCTAACCTGGTCCAAGGAGATATGACAGTGGACGAGTATGAGGCTGAGTTTGCTATGCTTAGCCGTTTTTCACCTCACATGGTTGAAGACCCTGAAGACTGTGCGTTTCAGTTTCGCAAGGGCCTGAATCGCAAGGTCCAAGCCTCGATGAGCTCGGCGAGACCGACGACACTTCAGTACGTTCTGGATTGTGCTCGTGAGCATGAGATTGTGGAGAGACTACCCGAGGAACCTTCAGCTGGAACGGGCAAGCGCCCGATGGAGCCACAGAGGAGTGCACCTAGGCCTATGGTTCGTCCTGTTCACACTACCCAATTTAAGAGGCCAGCTGCACCTGGGCCCAGCCGAGTTCAGATGGTTTGCAACTACTGCGGTAAGCTGGGACATATGAAGAAAGACTGCAGGAGGATGTTGAATTAGTGCTTAGTCTGTGGATCGCCCGCTCATACTGCTAGAGACTGCCCCCTCAGCACTCGACCCGCACCCCTGGAGCTCCCAGATCCGCTCAGCAGATGAGACCTACACCTGGACAGCGTGGACCACCTCTGGTTCCACAGAATCGGGCCTTTCAGCAGGCCAATCAGCCGAAGCGCCGGGTGTTTACCATGACCGCTGTAGAGGCAGAAGCCGAAGATGACGTGATCGCAGGTAACTTCTAGACCTAGACTCGATTTTATACATTCATGCTTGATTAGATCACCATGCTTAACTTAGTTATATTATAATTTAGGTGTCATCTTAGTTTCCTCTCACCCAGCCCTGACCCTATTTGATTCGGGGGCTTCCACGTGCATCATATCCCGGAAGTTTGTATGTGAACATTCGATTCCCACCTTCACTCTTCCCAAGTGTTGGAACATCACCACTGGGAATGGTGTAGTGAAAGTCGCTCTGGGATGTAGACCCTGTCCGTTGGTGATTAGTGGACATGAGTTATATGCTAACTTTATTGTCCATGATCTACCCAACTTTGATGTTGTTCTCGGCATTGATTGGTTAGGAGCTTTCTATGCCACGATTGACTGTCACAGGAAGAAGGTGGTATTTGAAATTCCTGATCACCCGGTGTTCGAGTTCGTTAGTGGAGGTCGTTCGTTTGGACCAGTCAGATTCCGGGCCCAGCCGAGTGGACCGATTGTTGCATCTTTGATAGCTGAGCCAGAGAAACCTGCAGTAGTGCGAGATTTTGAAGACGTCTTCCCAGAAGACATTTCTGGACTGCCGCCTGATCGAGCGTTGGAGTTCGGCATTGATCTTATGCCAGGAGCTCAACCGATTTCGAAGGCGCCTTACCGTATGGCTCCTGCAGAGCTAGAAGAGCTGAGGAAACAGTTGGATGAACTATTGGAGAAGGGTTTCATCCATCCTAGTGTTTCTCCCTGGGGAGCACATGTTTTGTTAGTGAAGAAGAAGGACGGGTCGAGGAGAATGTGCATTGACTATCGTGAGCTGAACAAGGTCACAGTGAAGAATACGTACCCGTTGCCCCGTATTGACGACATCTTTGACCAGCTTGGTGGATCGAGAGTATTCTCGAAGTTGGATCTCCGGAGCGGATACCATCAGGTGAAAGTCAAGAAGGAAGATGTGTCCAAGACAGCCTTTCGGACCAAGTACGGGCATTACGAATTTGTAGTTATGCCTTTCGGTGTAACCAACGCCCCTGCAGTGTTCATGAATCTCATGAATCTTATTTTCTATGATTTCCTGGATAAGTTCGTAGTGATCTTCATAGATGATATCCTGGTGTACTCGAGGAGCGAGGAGGAGCATGCAGAGCACTTAAAGATGGTATTGGAGATGCTCCGTTATCATAGACTGTATGCCAAGTTCAGCAAATGCGAATTCTGGTTGGACAGAATTGCATTCCTTGGGCATGTGGTATCAGGAGCTGGTATATCAGTGGATCCGGAGAAGGTTAAGGCAGTCAGTGAATGGCCTACCCCTCGATCAGCGTCTGATATTAGAAGTTTCCTTGGATTGGCGGGGTATTATCGCAGATTCATCAAGGACTTCTCGAGGATAGCTGAGCCGATGACGAGATTGACAAGGAAGGATGTTAAGTTCTGTTGGTCAGACTCTTGTGAGCAAGCTCTTTCTACCTTGAGGGAGAGACTGACCTCTGCACCAGTTTTAGCTATTCCGGATAGAAGCGGAGGCTTCGAGATTTTCTGCGACGCATCGGGCAAGGGACTTGGATGTGTTCTGCATCAGCACGGTCATGTAGTCGCTTATGCTTCTCGACAGTTGAAGATCCACGAGAAGAATTATTCGACTCACGACTTAGAGTTGGCTGCCGTCATCTTTGCTTTGAAGATTTGGAGGCATTTCTTACTGAGTGAAAAAGTGAAAATTTTCACTGATCACAAAAGTTTGAAATATATATTCACTCAGAAGGAGCTGAATATGAGACAGCGCAGATGGTTGGAATTGATGGCAGACTACGACATCGACCTTCAGTATCATCCAGGAAAGGTGAATGTTGTACCGGATGCCTTGAGTCGACTGCCCGAAGTGATGATTCTCACAGCTCAGTGGAGATTGCAGCAGGATCTGCGAAGGATGAATGTTGAAGCTGTACTACCAGGAGTCACATCATCATTGATAAACATGCAGATTCAATCGATGATTGTGGATCGAATCAAGACTGCTCAAGGTGGAGATGCTAAGTTGAAGAAAATCAGAGAGCAAGTCGAAGCAGGACTTCGGACAGATTTTCTAATTCACGCGGATGGATCTTTGAGATATGGTAGCAGGATCTGCGTGCCTGCAGGAGATATCAGAGAGGAGTTAATGAATGAGGCTCACAGTTCGCCTTATTCTATTCATCCTGGAGGTACGAAGATGTACAAGGATCTTCGTCAGAATTTCTGGTGGCACGGAATGAAGAGGAGCGTGGCACGGAGCGTTGCCAAATGTCTTATGTGCCAGCAAGTGAAGGCAGAGCATCATCGCACTGCTGGACAGCTACAACCTTTGCCAATCCCGGAGTGGAAGTGGCAGCACATCACGATGGACTTCGTGACTGGCTTACCTCGGAGCACCAGGCAGAGTGACGCAATCTGGGTCATCGTTGATCGATTGACCAAGTCTGCACACTTCATACCATTTCGAGTAGGCCAATCCACGGAGATACTAGCGAGAAAGTATATGGAGGTAGTGATCTAACTCATACCTTTATGATTCTTTCTAGTATAGGTTGTGATTTGTAACATGTCGTGTAGGAGATTGTACGACTGCATGGAGTTCCCGTGAGCATTGTATCTGACCGAGATACAAGATTCACCTCTCAGTTCTAGAAGAGTCTGCAGACCAACCTAGGTACCAATCTGAAATTCAGTACTGCGTATCACCTGCAGACGGATGGCCAGTCGGAGCGCACTATTCAGATCTTGGAGGATATGCTGCGAGCCTGCATGCTGGATCTCAAAGGCTCGTGGGAGGATCATCTGCATCTGGTGGAGTTCTCCTACAACAACAGCTATCAGGCGAGCATTAGCATGGCGCCATTTGCTGCTCTCTACGGGAGGAATTGTCGATCGCCACTGAGTTGGGATGACATTGGTGATAGAGAACTTTTGGGGCCAGAGATGATAGTCGAAGCAGTTGATGTTGTGCGAGATATCAGAGACAAGCTTCGGATCGCTCAGGACCGTTATAAGCATTGGGCGGATGCTAAACGGCGTCCTCTAGAGTTTCAGCCAGGAGATCATGTATTCCTGAAGATCTCCCCGAATCGAGGAGTGATCCGCTTCGGGAAGCGAGGCAAGCTTAGTCCGAGATACATTGGACCCTTCGATGTGCTAGAGCGAGTTGGAGAGGTAGCTTATCGCTTAGCACTGCCGCCATCCTTAGAGGGAGTTCATGACGTCTTTCATGTGTCCCAGTTCCGTCGTTATATCAGCGACCCTTCTCACGCTGTGGACTACTCAGAGATTACAGTTCGGCCAGATCTGACGTATGAGCAGCAACCGGTAGACATTGTTGATCGACTTCAGAGAATCCTCAGGAACAGGACTGTTAGTCTAGTCAAGGTGATGTGGCGTCGTGACTCGCCTGGAGAGTCCACCTGGGAGCGGGAAGATGAGATGCGAGAACGTTATCCATATTTGTTCTCTGCTCTTTAGTTGATAAGAATTCCGAGGAAGAAATTTTTCTTAAGGTGGGTAGAGTGTAACGACCAGTATTTATAGACGTCTTGATTTCGTTGTGTGCCGTATTTTGTTTTGATTGTCCGGATGTTTTCGTGCGCGAGTCCTATTTCTACGCGTCGACGCGAGCGCGTCTCGGATTTCTAATTTTTAACATGGCGTAATTAATTAATTTTAACCCTAATTATTTACCCTAACTAATTAATCGGTTGATTAACTTACCTAACCTATTGAATCCCACCGAATGAATCGATGAGATCCAACTAACACCATCAATCCCTCTCCCCCACAACCATCTCCCTCCATTCAATTTGTCTCCCCTTCACCGTTTGTATTTCAATTGCAGCAAGAAATCATCCACAAACCCACATCGAAAGCCAAACAACCCAAATTCAAACAATCAACCACAAAAATTCCCAGAAATCAAACCAAATCAGAGAAACCCAAATCATTTCAGAAAACAGAAGTGAGGGGAGAAGAAGAGATCTGAGATCTACAATTTCAGATTCAAAATACATCTTCAGATCTATCCATAATATACAACACAACCCTCTCCCGTGCCTCTCCTCCCCAGGCCGCCAAGCCCCCAACCCCAGACCGCCGCCGCGCGATCTCCCCTGGCCGCGCCTCCCGCTGCCCTAGCTGCCGCCGCCAGATCCCCTTGCCGCAGCCACCGTCGCGCGCGCCTCCCCGCAGCAGCAGCAGCGCCGCCGCCCCCTCAGGCCGCCACCTCTGCCCTTGCCGAAGTCCCCTCTAGCCGCCGAGCCCGCAGCCGTGAGCAACCTGCAAGGAAAGAAAAAAATAAGAAGAAGAGGAGAAGTCAGTAGCTGTAGAAAAAGAAAGAGAAAGAAAGAAACAGTAAAGAAGAAGAAGAGGAAGAGGTATACCTATTGGGTTTTAATATATCTTAATGGGTTTAAGTTTTCCTATTGGGTTTGGGTAATATCTTAGTGGGTTTAATTAACTTATTGGGTTATTAAGTTGGGCTGAATTGTGAATGGGTATTGTGTATAGCCTTTTGGGGTTAAGTAAATGGGTTGGGGAATTAACTTATTGGGTTTTAAAAATGGGTATTGGGTTTAAACCATGTTATTGGGTTGGGTTTATTAAACTAGTAAGTTAGCCTAGGTTGTTAGTGATGTTAGTATTATAGGGTGTTAGTTTAATTAATTGCGTTCGACTAACTTATTGTTATTTGTTTAATAACGCAGATACGTAAATTGCTTGGACACCCAAAACCATCCCAGTCAGGCAAGTGTGCTACCTTGAACTGTTAATCTTTTAAAATTGTTACTTAATTCAAAAGTTGTATTCCCTTGTTTTAGAATACATTAAATCTCAATAACGCTTCACTTCATGCCATACACACACTTGATTAAAACGCACTCTTGA